>CAXIWF010000312.1:0-54274 GCA_964036045.1 Eutreptiella sp. 'Long Island Sound 2002' | reverse complement strand
TACTTAATCAGGACTTTCCGCCGACCGCGTGTGACCCGGTGTTTACATGTGCCGATGCCAACGGCGACGGTGTCGTGGATCTGGCGGACCTGAATCTCGTGCTCGGTAACTTTGGACAAAATGTGCCGGCCGGTACGGGCGGAGACCTCGACGGGGACGGTCTCGTAGCGCTCCCGGATCTGAACCTGGTGCTCGGCCAGTTCGGTACCGAATGCGGCGGAGAAGAAAAATCCTTCTCTATGAGCATGACCGATCCTCAGGAGATCCCTGTCACCACGTGGCTGCTGCTGCGGGACTATCCTAGCGCAGAAGCGTGGTTGCAGGAAATGAACCTGCTCGCTCCTGAGCACCGGGCAGATGATGCGCAAGACCTTAAAGAGTGGATCGACGACTGGGAAGCTGGATCACCGGAGTAAAAGCTATTCCAGCCATTCGCTTTCATCCACAGGACGCCCTCGGGCGTCCTGTTTTCATTTGCACAAGCGTCGTCGTAGTAGATCCGCCTGTTTCATGGTGAGGCAATACCCAAGCCGGCCCGAACGGAGTCGGATGCGTTCTCCTGAATATCGTCCAGTATCGCAACGATATCGATCCCACGGTTCAGAGTGATCTGCCGGTCATCAACCGTGGCCTTGCCCGAACCGCGGTGCAGCCCGACGATGAACCAGTCGTTGTCGAAAATCGGCGAGCCCGAGGACTTGTTCTCGGTGTCGGTCGTGTAGTACAGGTGGTCTTTACCTTCGTCGAGCGCGAGCAGGTCGTTCTCCTGGATGGCGATCTGCTTCGATCCGCCGCTCGGGAACTGGACGATATTCATCGCATCGCCCCGCTCGGGTGCCTCGCGGCGGCGAAGACGCGGAAGATAGAGCGGTTCGATGAACTTGTCGGCTTCGTCCGGAAGACCATCGATCTGGAATACAACGAAGTCGAGCTCCTCGCTCACGTAGAACGCGCCTTCGACCTCGGTCGCGTACGCATCCCAAGTCTCCCCTTTGTTGCCGAACAGTCGGAACATGATCCGCTGGCCGGGTTGGCGTGTCAGATTCCAGACGTGACGCGAAGTGATGACCCAGTCCTCCTCGATCAACCAGCCGGTCCCGATCGAACTCTTGCCATCGCCCTCGCCGTCCTTGTGCCAGAGTTGACCCACGGCACGCTGGCGGAATTCGCCGAGCCGCAGGAAGTCCGCGCTGATCAGGTTGTTCTCCGGGCTGAAGAAATCGTTGTGGAGCAGCGGTCCCCATTCCTTCTCCTCGCCCCACGACGGAGCGAGGCCGCGGGCTCCAAACGCCTCCTCGATCAAGCGCTTATCGCGCTCCCAGAAGCGGTCGGTGGGAGCGGAGCTCTTCGCCGCTCGGTTGCCGGCGAAGAACGCGATCGGCACGAGCGCGATCAGTATCCCGACCAAGATGATCAGCCCTAACATCGGCTTCTTTAGTTCGGGCTTTGCCGTGGTCATTGCGGGTTTGTGATCGAGCCGACGGCTTCATCGACCTTGGGCTTGATCGTGTCCAGCACGCCCGGCAACTTCTCAAGCTGTTCCTTCGCGTTGGACTTGTCCTTCTCGGTCACGACCAGGGCGAGCCGGACGGGCGTTCCCGCGGTGAGACGGACCGGCTTGCCATCTTTGTCCGGGGTAAAGGAGAGCGGCGGCCCGACGAACCAGCCCGCGACGTACGGCAGATCGGGCCGTTGGCTTGATCGGCTGAAGTAGCGGGGTGAGATGTCGGAGAGCTCGATATCGTCGACAAACCAGTCGATCGTGGCCACGTCCTGCTGGCGGCTTTCGAACTTGTCGGTGATCCAGAACCCCTCCAGGGAGCCGTGGAGGCGCAGAGAGAGCTTGCCGCTCGAGCCGGCGACCTTCGCGCGAGAGGACTGGATCTGCAGGAACACCGGCTCGAGGAGGAAGAAGCGGGGGTCGTCGGGCGATGGGACGAATGCGACAACGAGCCGCATGGCCGGCTCGCCCTGTTCCTCCGGCAGTTCATTGGTCCAACGCAGGAATTCGAAGCCGCCATAGCGCGGCGTATGGGTTTCTTGGGGCGCGGGTTTCTGCCAGAAGCCGCCTCCGTAGGCAACGGCCGTGTACTGGGACTCGTAGAGGGCGGCTTGCTGCTCGATAACGGACTTGGCCTTCTCGAACAGCCACTCGATCGCGATCGGTGCGAGTGCCGCGAACAACACTGCGCTTTCGTCTTCGATGGCGTACTTGAACAACTCCCGCAACCGCTTCTCGTACCCAACAGCCCGCTCATCGACCTGAGGGAGCTTCGCCAGTTCCGAATTCTCTGTATTTTCAGTGTCCTTGCCGGGGCCAAGCAGCACTCGATAGACGTATGTGACACGGGACTCCCTGTCCCTATCGTCGTCAAATTTCCAACGCAGTTTTTCCAGTTCACCATCGGTTGCCTCTCGCCAGCCTGCGTGCGCGCTGTAGGTGAGGAGCTGGTCGAATGTGAGGAGATTCAATTCGACCGATTCGCCCTTGCGGTCGAGCGAGCGATCGTGCTTGGGCTGGAAGACGGAACAGCCGCTGAGAGCGGCGACTGCGGCGAGCGTGGCGACGATCATGAGCGCGTGACGCATGGGTTTCTCCCAAGGATGTGAATTTGGGTCGAGTGTAAATGGGCGGGGTTTGATTCCGAACGGAAATCGCTGGGCACGAAGTCGGTTCGCGCAAACTGGTAGTTCTACCGGTGTCTAGACGTACTCTGCAGAGCATTTGAGACTGCCGAGAGGTTCGTCGTCCAAGGCTCGACGGGCGATTCGTCGGCATCCGATGAATCAGCGGGACGATCGCGAGCGATCCACGTCACTGTGGCAGCGGTTGCAGTCGTATGGAGAACTAGATTCCTGTTCAGCGTCCATTCTGCACCGGGTCACACCGATCGCGTTGGCTCAAGTGCGCGCATCTGAGACTGTGCTCAGAAGGAGAAGGATTGTGCCAGCCAAAGTTCAGTTGCTTGGAGGTTCAGTCGGCTCGCCGTTTGTCGTGAGAGCGACCGGGGCCGGGCACGGGAGCGAGAAGACCCCAGTGTCGAGGCAAACGCTGTTGAGCGAGCAAGTTCTGCAGCAGAGAAACTCCTCAATCTGCCATAACTCGCAGAATGCGCTGCCGACTGCCGCTCTACGGTGGCCACTTCGTGACTTATTCGCGTCGGTGATGGGCTCGCCCTTTGCCGAGTGGACGGCAGCGTGAGTGCAATGATGAACACTCTTATCGATGAAGAACGACCTCGGATCCACCGTTGGTCGGTGGACAGCGGCAGTGCGTGCCGCTGCGTTCTCCCTTTGTGCATCCTCGTGGCAGTGGTACGCACAGCTTCGGTAGTCTGGAGCAACTCGAAGGAAATGCGGATCATCGCCAGTGAGGACGAGAAACACGCGGTGCTTGTCGTCGCCGGTCTTCACCGGCTGCAAGATCGGGCGACTGATCAGGTAACTGTCGTGTTCGCAGTGTTCAGTCACGCTCATGCTTGGGAGTACGCGACCGTTCAAGACCAATTGTTCCAAGTCGCTCTTGAGTTGATCCGACTTAGCGGCGACATCGGCTATGTGATCGCTGAGCTCAGCGAGTGTATCGAGGGGAAGCTCCTGCTCCCAGCCGCTAGCCAACTGGATAAACGAGTCGTCGTTCGAGCGAACAAAAAGGACTGGTGAAACACTCAGGACCGGCGTCCGCCTGAAATTGGTAGGCTTGTGTGCGTATGACACGCGGAGGCCCCTTACGCATGCAACCAGGCATTCCGGATCCGCCGCAAACGCAATCTGCGTGACTTGAAGCGGTCTGTCGACTTTGGCTAGAGCGGAGTACTCAATCTGACGCCAGAGAAGTTGATGGAAGTCGATGATCTGACTGCGCGACTCAAAGATGAGTATGCGATGTAGATCAACCTCACGGTCGTCTTCGCTCGTGAACGCGTTTTGAGGGTCCGTAAACACGATAAGCCAGTCCCCGTTTGTGAGTACTGCTCGTGCGGGCCACTCTGCTCTAGTCTGGAAGACTTCCAGGCAGTAGTTTCGAATCTGTTCAATAGCCCTTTGCCATGGCTGTGTCAACGAATCAGTCGAACGTGCGCGCCCTGCCCTCAGAGCAGCGAGTTCCTTGGCGATGTCGGTTCGAAGCGGATGGGCATCGGGCTCGGCGGTGTGTGTTGCGAGTGCCGGCAGTCGAAAACTCGGTCGCTTGGCTTCCACAATCAACAAAGGGCGATCAGTCTCTCGCTCGTAGCCCAGATAGTCCATTCGGGAGGATCGCTCAGGCTTCCCGTCTTCGATCATTGAAGTCGATGTACCTCCGGGACTCTGCTCGGTCACGAGATTGGATGCGGCGTATTCGACCGGATCGCCTGTCGGGAACAATCGCCAGTTCAATGCAGCAAGAACATGGTCGATAACGTAATCGCGAACATGGCATTCGAGCCAGAACATCGATTCCTCGCGTGACGAGTCCGCGTCCGGCCTGATCGTCTGTTCCAGCACGGCTCGCACTTGTTGTGCATCGCTGAAGACGCGATGGAGCGAAACGGCGAGTTCATCGGCGTTTCGGCAACGCATCACCGGAAGACCTCTCCGAGCCGGTAAGTCAGTCGCATGGCGTTCGGCCAACCGGCCGCCACGAACACATCAAGAATGTCAAGGAGAGAGTCTCGGGCATTCGGGTCTTCACGGAACAGGTTTCCGTACTCGGAGAGGTATCGCTCCACGATTCGGACTACAAGATCAGCAGCCATCGACTCGTAGTGAATACCGTCCTCTTTGGCACGGCGGACGATCAAGGCGATGCGACGAATAACATCAGCATGATCTGCGATCGACAGGAACTCAAGGGTTCGAAGCACGTCATAGGCCGATTCGACAAACTCGATGTCGCAGAGCGCGTCGAATAGCTCACTTCCTTCGGCAAGAAATGCCGCCTTCTCCCGGTCAGTTGCTGGCGGGCTGTCCTCGGCATCGCGGCCTGAACTTCCGCCTTCGTCAGACGCACCGGAAGCAAAGTAGACCTGCGTAGCGACGTTGTGAGCGAGCTGATGCAGGGTCTGGAGGTCTTGAACGGCCTCAGGTGTCCATTGGTCGAAGGGTTGATCCGCGAAAGATCTACGAAGCGCGCTCGCATCCGTACGAATCGATTGCACGGTTTTGGTCAAGAAGCGAAACGCCCATGATCTGACCCGGGCGTTCTCGTTCGAATCCTCGTCTTCGTCGAATCGCAGGAGGCCTCGGCAAAGGCGAGAGATTCTGCTCGCTTCGGTCGAAAAGTGGAGTGGCGAGTCAGCGAAGACGTCTAGGTATCGATTAGCGCGACGATCGTTGCGCCAGATTGCTGCTTTGGTGTAGAACGTGGCGCAGTGCTTTCGGATAACTCGGAGTGAGGGCTTTCGTCGAGATCGGCGGTAAAGGATGCGAACTGACGATTCAACCTTTGCATGATCCGCAGCGGGAAGCTGAAGGATCGCATTTGCGCAGAAGAGATTCAGGATCGCCGCCCGAGGCTCGGTTTTGCAGGTCTCACGAACAAGTGACCACATCTGCTCCGGCGCGGTACGGTAAAGCGACGTGCAATGGACCAAGACTTGATAGCGAACGGCTGGAACCTCGTCTTTGGCGAGCTTCGCAATCGATGCCAGAATCTCACGGTCAACTGTCTCGGAGTCCGCGGCGAGGTGCATTAGCCCCATGGCTGAATCCACACGGGGGGACGGCGAGCCCCAGCCGGCGGTTTCATTGTCCCATCGATCATTGTCGCTACCGTGAAACTCTGGTCTCTCTGACTGCGCTGCTTGCAGCAAGGTTTGGCGAATCAAATCGAGAAGCGCCGGCGACCGACGTGATGCCTCTCGCGCCGCCAATCGCTCGCAAACGTTGATGACTTCGTCTTCAAGTTGTCGGGTCGCTGGACCTTCAACGTGGTTCGCATGCTCGGCTTCCACGACGGCCTTAGCGTCATTGAGAAGGCAAACAAGTTCGTCCTCGTCTAGCGGCTTCGAGTTGCCCGGCCCTGTGCTCTTGCCGACCGCAGCCAGCTTCTCATATAGCGCGAGGACGGGTTTCACTGCTTCGGCCTCAACATCTACACCCTGCTGGCGCAGCATCCAGTGCCTGCTAGTGGGGCGAGTTCTTGAAGTTACTCGAAAATCCGCAACATTTGGAGGTGGTCCGCCAGCCTCTTTGAGCTCCTCTCGGAGACGGATTAACTCGGCGGACTCCAATAGGTCTGGACGAACGCAGCCGAGCAACCTGTTGCGGATGTGTTCGCCGTAGTCAGGTTCATCAGGCCAGAGTTTCGGGATGCGTATGATCGCGGCCTCAACTTCGGCTCGCCGATCGCCATTTAGATGCTGGAAACAACTCTCTATTAGTGCGCCTGCTGATCTACGAGTGTCAGGTAGCGCGAGTACCTCGGGAACTGTGAGCAACTCGCTGACTTTGACGCCTAGTGACTGGGGCTCCTCAACCGCGGCTTCGAGCACGGCGTTCCAAACAACTGCAAGTTCGGCATCGTCTCTGATCGTGTCGAGTACCCGAAGAAGGAGACTGGAGCGATCGCGATCCTTTGCGAGTTGCCGCAACCCGGACTTTAGCGTGGCAAGCAGTTTGTTCCACTCCTCGTGTCGGTTGTGTTCACCTGTTGCCCAGATATGACTTGCATCGGGGCGGATCGTCGCGGACTTTCCGCGAAACGAGACCGAGGTTGCGGGGGCGCTATCGGAGGGCTGTTCGTGCTCCTCTTGAAACACGGCCGTCACCGCGGCAACGACCATTCGGGTCGCCGTTACAGGATCGCAGTCCCACACGCTGGGAAAGACTTCCTGTACGTCGTGTCTCGCCATTCTTACCAAGTCGTACTTGTTCATTGACATGGGCAAGAGCCGTCCGCCCATCGGCACTGAGGCGCTGCGATCCCCCGAGACGCCAAACACGATTGAGACTATGCGCAGTGCCAAGTCAGGACTCGCGCGTGAAATGGCGGGGAGGCGAGAAGCCAGCGGGTGTAGCCACTCGTGAGCGCCTACTTCTAAGTGCTCAGGAGAGAGTACTGCCGCCACCGCTTCTGATGACTCTTGAGGGTTGCTATCAATCGTTGACGCGACGACTTCGAGCGCAACACGCACATGTGCGTGGAATCGAGAATCCGAGAGGCCGAACTTTAGCAACGAGATCGCGGCCGTGTTCGCGGCTTTACTCTGCGCGGACGTTGCGCGGTCCCCGTACTGAATCATCGGACGAAGCAGTGCTCGAATCTCCCAGGCCACTGTTTCGACATCATCGCTGAGTGTCGCGGCCAATTCCATCCATGATGCCGCCCCCTCGCCCACGAGCATGATTGTCGAGCCGGCTTGACCATCGTGCGCGAGAGCTGCCTGAATCGTGTAGCGTAGAAGTTCGACTGAGGTTTCGTTCCGCTGCCGTATTCTGCCGAGAAGTATCTGTGCGTCTTCAAGTGATTTGAACTGCTCGGCCGCTACGCCGCACGCGATCGTCTTTCCGATGAGTCGCATGTCGCTCTCCTGTTGGAGGGCGGAGGCCCGGTCCCAAAATTCAGCTCGTGCGTCATCCGCGATCCATAGTTCTTCGAATGACATGACAAAACTAGGCCGTATTGCCAGAAGCAAATCGTGGTTCTGCGGTTCGGCAAGCTTGGAGACTGTGCTGTCGGTCAACCCTTCAAGCCACAGTCGCGATACGGCAAAGTCAAACAAGATGTTGTGAGCGAAGCCGTAGACTTCCGATCCGTTCGTGCGTCGCCCGACCTCCACAACGGTGCCGTCATGAAGCAACTCCTCCAAACCACGGAGTCCGCTGGTGCCAGCGCAACTTGCCAGATCGGTATGGAGCGAACGCTCTTCTACCATGCGGTTTACGAAGGCACGTAGAACAGTGATTCGCTGAATTGGATGCCGGCTTTTGACCCGACGTTCCCAGTAGAGACTGAGTAGGCCAATTTGGGTTTCTACGCGGCCCAACTCTACCTCATCGACATTCGTATCAAGCAGCTTGCAGAGCAGGCTCAGGTTAAAGGGATTGGTGATGAGATCAGCCAGAGAAGCGGATAGTGAAAGTGCGCGATCAATCGGTTTGTGGTGGTTGCGCAGATACTCCGTTTCCCGAGCAGACAAGCGAGGGACTCTGATGTGACGAACCAAGGGAAATCGATCGCTATGAAAGCGTGCGTGGGATGATCCGGCGAAGAGGTCTTGAACCTCGGGACTCACTCGCAAGTCGTACTCGCGAATCGAAGCGACTATGCGCCATCGCGGGGCTCGCTCTTGAGCGTCCTTTAAGATCTCGCACAGAACGTGTAGGCTCATGCCTGAACGGGCCGCGTCAAGTGCATCCACGACAAGGTAGCCGGTGTCGGCTCCAGACCAGTGATGCAGTACATCCACTAAGCCCCGCGCTTCCGACAGGCCGATGTCCTTGGCTAGCGTTTCCGGGCTCGATGCTTCAATCATGTCCGCGGCTAAGAGCACGACATCGATCTGCTGCTGGACGAGATCCTCGACAAAGTCGTGAAGACAGCCCGACTTGCCAGCCCCCGGCTCACCGATCACCGCCGTGTGGCCTTCTGCAGCGAAATCCGTCAGGGCCTGAACGGCGTCTCGCGGGATCTTGATTTCTTGGTTGCCGAGTACCGTGATGCTCAGACGACGCAGAGATTGACGACGTCGTTCGCTGTATTCTTTGAGCCGCTGAACGTCCGACTCGTAACTATGGAGAGTGCGGAGCGGTATCAGCCATCGTTCGAGGTCACTTCGGATTGAAGCAAGATCGCCGCCCGTTCGATTCGGCCCGAATGAACGGCAAATTGAAGTGAGCGCATTCCATGCATCATCGACACGCTTCGTGTCGCGGAGTACGACCGTTCTCAAGAGGTCGCGAGCGCGCGTTCGGGCGGCTCCGTTTTGACGAAAGTCGAGTTCCAAGACATGACCAGCCTGAAGGATCGACAACTCATCGTGCAGTGTCGGGGCCACGCCTTGGACTTGGCCCCAGTGGACTTGGATCTGTTGTCTGACGATCTTCAGCAGGTCTGCGTCGGCCTTATTCAGCGACTCGATGAGGCCTGCTAGGCCATCGGCATTTGACAGTGACCGGCACTTGTCGAGAATCTCGCGGAGTGCAACTCGGACACGCGATGGGGCTTTGGGTCCAACGGCGAGGACGAAACGATCGCGGGTCAAGTCAGTTGCTCGCTGGGGGCTCCCAACTGGACGGACTCCGACCATTCTTTGGCGGACAAACTGCCGCACCACTTGCCCGAAAGGAGATTTTGGGTCATTGGAGATCGACACACTGGTCTTCGCCTGTATACAGAGAACTCCGCCGCTGGAGGTTGTAACCACAAGATCATCGATCGGCTGCGCTGTTTCGGCGACGATCGCAGTCAGGTGCACATTGGCCGGGAGCCCAAATGGCACATCAGCGGCCGTCTCACTGAGAATCAGCGTGGAGAAGTAGCACGCGACGTCCTCCTGAAACGTCGTGCCAGCGCTGGTCGCTGCACCTCCGCCTGAACTGGATCGTTTGGCCATTCTCTACTCCAGACATGCTGTAAGCCTGAATTGTAGTAGGAACTCGAGGAGTCGTGCCGGCCGCGTGCGGGTGCTTGCAGTGGAGTCCTTGCAGCATTTGCTTGAGTACTTCTTCGAATCACATTGACGAAGTCGAGAGGTGAACGTCGATCGATGTATCGATCTCCGTGAGACGTCGGCCAAGTTGAAATGTCGCGATGGGGTTGATTGAGTTGTCGTCGGCCTCACGCCGGATCGACGTTGACCGGGCGCGTTGCTTGGGGGTCGCATGGAACCAGTTCTCGCTATGACGTTTGAAGCTGATCCCGATCCGCCGGACATGAGAGAAAGGTCTTTCGCGGTGTTCGCTTTCTAAGTCGCTGGATATCTCGATGCGGCTTCCATGCCCGAATCGGCCAACGCCTATCTCGCCTTCGGTTCATTCGGATCGACGGTCGTGATCGAAACGCTTCCATGTTCCGTGTTGCTTGCTAACGCAACCTTACCGCGTCGCCCACTTCTGCTGCTGCAGCTCCGACAGTCTGATCCTCTTGCGCTTCCTCGGCTTCGCATCGGTCCCGAACAGCACCGCCCCTTCCATCGAGGCGGCCACGGCGGATCCCACGAGGCAGTCCAGCCAGTGGTTGTCGATGCCGGCAACTCGGAGTTTCCACTCGTCGACCGTGCGGCCTCGGCCTTCGGTCCGGACCCGGTACTCGCTGGTCAGGTGCTCGGCGATCAGTCGGTGGCGCTCGGGCTTGTGGCCGTACAACGACAGCGATCCCGGATCGCCCATGGGCACCGCCAGGCGCGAGTGCACGAAGCTCTTCCAGTAGTTGGTGTCGAACGTCACGTGCCGGACCGAGCGCCTGCCGGAGAGCACAGGGACGCGCCAGTTCAGCCCGGTCCGGTCCCCGGCCTTGCGCCGGTACTCGCTCAGCGGCATGCTGCTCGCGCCGACGTACCGACCGTGCGCCGGCATGACGATCGAGGCGTGGTCCGACTGCCGGCAGAACTGGTACACCACATCCGTGGACACGCCCCAGTTCGCGTCGATGAGCCCGCGCCCGATCCGCATCATGGCCCCGTCGTCACGCTTCCACTCTCGGCTGAGCAGCCGCCCGCACAGGCTCTCGAGCCCGGCGTAGATCGCGCCCTCCGTACCCGCGGCAGGGGACGCATCGGCCAGAGTCCTTCGGATCTCCCGCAGCGAGAAGTACCGCCGGTCCTGCTCGGGCTCGGTGCCGTAGTCGACGATGAACCCGCTGAAGTCGTCCGACCAGGCGGCCACCAGCCAGTACAGCGCCTTGCCCTGCACATCGATGAACAGCGTCAGGTGCGAGCAGCCGATGGGGACCTCGCCCTTCTTCAGCCCGTGCAGCTTCGAGGCGATCTGCTCGGCATCGAGCAGCCCGTCATCGGGAGCGACCTCGGGCAGGGGCTCGTTCTGGTACTCGGCGTAGAACGCGGCCTCGTCCTGCAGCTTGAGGTTCATCGCGTGCTGGATGGCCGAGACCTCGTCGTGGTGGAACCGCTGTGGCCAGGCGACCCTCGCCCCGGCGTCCATGGCGGCCCGGTTGGCGGTGTAGAACGCCGTCGCTCGCGAGATCCCCGTGCCCGAGCGCAGACCCTCAGCGCGTTCCCGCGCGTACTCGGCCCACAGCGCCTCGTTGTCCGGGAAGGCGTACACCAGTTTGGTCCGCTCGCCCTGCCACTGGGGGTGCTGGTCCTGGTCGAGGATCCGGTCGGCGAGGTCATCGGGCCGCACCACGGTGACCGTCAGCAGGCCGGCGATCTTCTCGTTGGGGCCGGCCAGGCCCAGGATCGCGCCGGCGAGGATGCGCTCGCGCGCAGCGCACTGCGTGGCCGATCGGGCCGACTCGTCGGTCTGCGGGTCATCGATGAGCACCAACGATGGCCGCACCGCCCGGCTGTCGGGCCGCTTGTACTTCATGCCCCGGATCCGCCCGGTGATGCCGGCGACGCGGATGATCGCGCCCGACGATGCGGACCCGTCGATCGTCGGCAGCACGATCTCCTTGGCCGTCCAGCCGATGTGGGTCTGCCTGCCCTGGTGGAGCTGGCCCGAGGATCGCTGGGTGATGCCCTCGAGCGAGCGGATCGGGAAGCAGACCTCCGGGAAGTCCTCAGCCAGCGCCTCGTTGTGCTCGAGCTCGGCCTTGATCGAGTCGAGCATGTCGGTGGCGTGCTCTTCGTCGGATCCGATCAGGGCGACGAACTCGCGGTGCCCGTAGAGCATGGCCCACAGACAGGCGGTCTCGCAGAGTGAGGTCTTGCCCGACCCTCTGGGCATGGCCATGGCGAACAGCCCGCCCTCGAGCACGGCCTGCTCGATCTTGGCGATGACGCGAAGGTGGTCTTCGGACCACTCGAGGTGGAACGTCAGCGGGAAGTACGACTCGCAGAACGCCCGAAAGTCCCTCGAGGCGGCCCGCTTGCGGTCCGGATCGACCACGGATGGCAGTTCGCCGATGTCGCGACCGGCGAGGGACATCGCGCGGGCCTCGCGGGCTTTGCGGTCGCGGTAGGCCTCGTAGGAGTCGTCATCGTCGGACTCGTCGGCCTGCTCGCGCCGGATGGCGGCCAGCCACGCGGCGTAGCGGAACAGGTCCACGCGCGCGGTGTCGTTGCCCGCGGCGATGCGGTAGCCGGCCCGGGTGCGGTGGCGGTGCAGCTGGCGCTCGGAGATGACTTCTCCCAGAGGCGTGGAGTTGAGCAGGCGGCACAGTTCGGCCGGTCGCATCGCGCGCGGATCAATCGCCATCGCGGATGCCCCCCGAGGTCCTGACAGCGCGGATGAGCCAGGCGGTGTAGAGGACGAGGTTGATGGTCCCGTCGGGGTTGATCGGTGCGCCGGTGTCGAGATCGGCTTCGATCATGTCGGCGGTGACGGGCGTCGTGCCGGCGCGTGTGAGGATGCGGGCCAGATCGGCGGGCGCGAGCGCTGCCGGGTTCAGGGGGCCGTCGGGGGCGTCGGTGGGGCGGCTCTGGGCGGTCACGCGGCGGCTCCCGGCCACGGCCGGCCCGGTGCGGGGGCGATGTCCCCGGATCCTCGAAAAACCCTGCAAATAAGCCGCCATCCGCCTTCCCTCGGGGCGGATGTCATGGCTTCATGTGTCTGAACCGGGCGGCATCGACGCGGCCCGGGCCGACCCGCAGAGCACCCGAAGGAGACCCCGCCATGACGAGCAACGCACCGGAGAGTCCGAAGCCCGAGACCGCGAGCGCGGCGTACGCCCAGCGCAGCGGCGAAATCGCGCGGCTGATCGACACCCTGCAGCAGGAACTGGCATCGCACGCCAAGCGCGCAGCGCTGGCCGAGCACCACTGGGGCTACGCGGGCGACCTCGGAAGTATCCGCGAGGGGCTGCTCGATCTGGTGGCGGCCATGAGCGGCGTGGACCGCGATGACATCGAAGAGATGCTCGCCGAGGGGCACGCCCCGGAAGCGCCGCCGCCGACGGCACCGATCAATCCCAACCCAACCACCTGAAGCCCGCACGTCGCGGGCTTCGTTGTTCTCTGACCCGAAAGGAGCGCCACCATGGCGACGAAGAAGACCACCACCAAGAAGACCGGCACCGCCAAGAAGACGAGCACCAAGGAGGCCGGCACCGGGAAGCCGAGCACGAAGCGCACGGCTTCGAGCAAGCCGGCCGCCCGCAAGCCCAGCGCGAAGAAGCCGGCGGCGACGAAGAGCGCTGCAACGAAGAAGGCCACGGCGAAGACCACGAACGCCAAACCGAGCGGGCTCGATCTGGCCGCGCAGGTCGTGGCCGATGCCGGTGAGCCGCTGGGCACCAAGGAGATCGCCAAGCGCGTCATCGCCGCGGGCTGGACCACCAAGGGCAAGACGCCGCACGCGACGCTCTACGCGGCCATGTCCCGTGAGATCACCGTGAAGGGCAGCGCATCGCGCTTCGCCAAGTCCGGGCGCGGGCTGTTCAAGGCCACCGGGAAGGCGGGCCGTTGAATGACCGCCGAAGATCCAACCGTCACCACACGCGATGAGGTCTTCTCCGTCGACCGAGCGGGCCGGCTGGTCCGAAGCGTGACGCCGAAGCGCGGCGAGCCCTCCGAGCACCGCTGCCCGCGCGCGGCCTTTGAGGCGGTCTGCCACCGCTTCGACGAGCACGCCGGCGGCGACACCGTCGAGACGATCGCCGCGGCCGAGAACATGCCCGTCACCCAGGTCGCGACGGCGCTGGCGTTCCTGCTCGAACGCGGGATCGTGACCAAGGACGGGCGGCGTAAGTACGCGGCGACGGCCGCGGTCCACCTCGACGGGATGACCGAGTACTGGGGGCTGTCGCGCGAGGCCGGCACTGGTTGATCCAGGCGACATATGCATGCCGATTCGCAGACCCGGCAAAAAGCCGGGTTTTCTCAGCGACGACTCAAGACGGTGATGAGCGACGACTTCGGCAGCCTGTGTTCTCCTCAGAAATCGCTGAATGATCAGCGCGATAAGCGGAAGCGCAAATAATGCTGACTCTCTTGCAGTTGCTTGTCGTGATGCCTTTGGCGAGATTCTTGGTCGGAGTGGAAACGCACGCTCGTACAATTTGGCTTGGCACTGCGTCGGCTCTAGCGCAGTTGGCTGACACACGTACCAAGGGGTGTACTCATGATCGGGATCTGGCTTGCTCTGGTTGTAGCCGCGGCAATTGCGGTTGGTATCATCAGCGGTGCGAGCTGGACGCTCGTGAAAAGGCTTCTTGGAGCGGATCAGGAAAGGGAGAAGGCCAGAGAGAGGTGGCGGCAATGCTTGCTCGGGGTCTTCGCCATCGGTACGACGGTTCTCTCTGCGTGGCTTATCTCGTCGGTAACAGTGATTCGCGCTGATCAGGTCGGCGTCGCCGAGTACCGCTTTTGGCCAGGTTGGAAACCGTTGCCCCCCGGTCGGTTCATCGCCCGTGACGGAGAACTCGGTCTTCAGGCCAAGCTCCTCGAGCCGGGCATTCGATTCCGCCCGCGATTTTCAGCACCGTAACGGTCCACCCGTTGCAGGAGATTCCACAGGGCGCAATCGGCATCGTCGAATCGCTGGACGGGCGGCCTTTGCCCCAGGACGCAGAGACGTCTCCGCACGAATGGGATACGGAAGGTTGGTACGAGCCCCGTTCGTTCCTGAGCAGCCCGAATAGTTACCGTGGTATTCAGCGGCCGCCATTGAGGCCCGGGAAGCATCGTCTGCATCCGCATCTCTTCCGAGTGATTGAAGTAGATACCACGCTGCGTGTGGTGCGGTTTGGCAAAGGCGAGAGCGACATCCAGCGCGTGCCCGAGATGGGCAGGCTGGAGGAGATCCAGACCACGGCAGACGGCACGAATCTGAATGCGCATGTTCGAGTGAACTATCGGGTCACTCCGGACACGGCGTATCTGGCGATCGCCCAGCTGGGTTCGGATTTCGAAGACAAATTGCTTGAGCTCGTCCAATCGACCTCGCGGACGACCGTTCGCGCCGTGATTCAACCGCTTCAACTTTTTGAGCTCATGGACAACCGGGTCGAGCATGAGCGTGAGATCAAGAGTCGCATGACCGATGCGCTTTCGCCATATGGCGTGATATTGGACTTGGTGGCGTTCACTAGCATCTACCCGCCGGACGGAGAAGAGGGCAACGCGTTCCGCTCGCTGTTGGAGCAACGGTCGAGGCAGGAGCAGGACGCCGAGCAAGCCGCAGCAGATCAGGCCAATGAAAAGTATGTCAACGAACTGAACGAAATGAGATTGAAGAGCCAGCAAAGTGAGCAGCGGGCCGAAGAAGAGCGCGTACGGCACGCGATCGAGATGCAGCGCTTGCAGGATGACGCGGAAGCTGAGTCCGAGCGGCGCAGGGGAGAGATCGCGGCTTCCAATGCTCGACAGCTCGCGGAGGCAGAGGCCGAGGGAGTGCGCCTGCTTGCGGAGTATCTGGGGCAGGCGGGAGCGGCTTTGGTGATCGCGGTTCGCGATGCGGCACGTCAAGGTATCGACCTCTTTCCTGACGTCGTTGTTCCCAACTCCGGCAGCGAGTTGCCGGCATACCTGCTCGACAGATTTGATTCTCAGGCAGCGGGCAACGATGACTCGGCTGTGTCGAAGTAGTCGAAACTCGTCATGCACGTTCGGCCTTCCGCCCCGTGAACGCTTCCCACCGCTGAACGATGACATCGCAGTACAGCGGGTCGAGCTCCATAAGCAGCGCCTTGCGCTCGGTCTGCTCGGCCGCGATCAGCGTCGAGCCGGACCCGCCGAACAGATCGAGCACGCGTTCACCGGCGCGTGATGAGTACTGCATAGCGCGGACGGCCAGTTCCACCGGCTTCTCGGTCAAATGGATCATGCTCTGCGGATTGACCTTCTTGACCTGCCACACGTCGGCGACGTTGTTCGGGCCGAGGAAGACATGCGCTGCGCCCTCGCGCCAGCCGTAGAAGCACCACTCGTGGTCGCCCATGAAGTCCTTGCGGCTGATCACCGGGTGCATCTTGTGCCAGATGACCTGCTGGGCGAACTTCAGCCCGGCGGCCTCGAGCGCTTTGGGGTAGTTGGCGATGTTGGCGTACCCGCCCCAGATGTAGAACGCCCGGCCCGGTTCGAGCGCATCGGCGGCGTTGCCGAACCAGGCCATGAGCAGCCGGTCGAACTCTTCGCCGGTGACGAAGTCGTTGGCCAGGGGGCGGTCCTTGGCCCGCAGTTTGCCCGTGGTGCCCTTGCTCGGTCCGGACTTGCGCTTGGCATCGAGCCCGCGGTCACGCTTACTCGCGTGCTGCTTCTTCGGCGCGAAGTTGGTCTGGCCGGTGACGAAAGCGTTGTTCGAGCGAGGTTGAACGTTAACGCCGTAAGGCGGATCGGTGTTCACGAGCTGCACCGGTTCGCCCTCGCGCAGGCGGGCCATGTCCTCGGGCAGCGACGAGTCGCCGCACATCAGCCGGTGGCTCCCCAAGACCCAGATGTCGCCAAGGACGGTCGTCGCCTCGTCGGGCGGCTCGGGGACCGCGTCCGGATCCGTCAGTCCCGGCTTCGCACCGGGGTCGAGCATCGACTGCAGCTCCCGGCCGTCGAACCCGAGCAGCGACCAGTCGATCCCGACATCCTGCAGATCGGCCAGTTCGATGGGCAGCAGCTCCATGTCCCACTCGGAGAGTTCGGCCGTCCGGTTGTCGGCGATGCGGTAGGCGCGGATCTGCTCCTCGCCCAGGTCGGTGGCGATGTGGACCGGGACTTCGGCGAGGCCCATTTGAGTCGCGGCCTTGTACCGCGTGTGCCCGCAGACGATCACGCCGCCCCCGTCGACCACGATGGGCTGGCGAAACCCAAACTTGCGGATGCTCTCGCTGACCGCCTCGACGGCCTGATCGTTGATCCGTGGGTTGTTCTCATAGGGCCGGAGGTCGGCCAGAGGCTTCATCTCGATCTTCATGCGATGGTCCTCGCGGTCCGAAGCAGTGCGGTGAGCGGGCATCCGGACAGGTGGAAGTAAGTCAGTCGATAACGGTTGCTGTTCCCGCGGGGGGAGCAGGGCGTTTTTGGCCCGGAAGGACCCGCGGCGATCGTGGCCTGATCTGACCCTCTGACCGTCGCGCTCTCTTCCCCACTGGCGGGCGACGTTGGCCCGTGTGGCGTCCTGGCGGGTTGAGCCGAGCCCGGGGAGATCGCGGGAGCGGGGCGCGAGACGGGGCGTGTGGCGGAGATTGCCGGCTCGGGCGTTCGGTACGGCCCCATAGACCGCGGTCGCACCGGACGGGTTGGTTGTTGTTGTGTGCGCACCCCTTTAGGGGCGCATACAACACAACAACTCCGGTGCTCAAGATGTTGTTGGATGAGTTGTTGTACGCAGAACAACGCCAAACAACTCCATGTCGATTGGTGGGCGCAACGACATGCACAACAACTACTCATCTCTGACCTCCCTTGCTCGTTGGCAGGCGAGAGAAGATGTAGGGGGATCCTGCTTTGCCTCTGCCTTCGCGGTTGACGACACCTTTGCGAGCGGCATTTCTGAGGACACGGTCCGCGGTGGATCGAGCGATCCCTGCTTCAACTGCGCGATCGATGATCACCGTTCTCGACTCGTGTTCGTCTGTCACAAAGCGGTCAACGAAGTTCTCGGCGGTGATCTCGCCAGAATCCGCATTGCCCCTGGTTCGAGGTTGGCTCGGCTGGATGCTCTCGTCCACGGTCCACACCGGGAACTCGAAGCGGATGCAGACCGGTTTGAAGGGCTCGAACGATCGGACCGCGGCCTCCACGCAGGCAACGCCCTGCTGCTTGTGAGGACGAAGAACGACATGGGCATCTGCCGCCCGGCTCTGAGCGCTCGCGCCGGCTCCGATGTCGGTCACGCCCTTGCCGGCTTGGTCACCTTTGGTGGTGTGGTGAACGATCACGATGCAGCACCCCAGCCGCTTGGCTATGGCCTCCAGCGTGTTGTAGATGCCTGTGCGGGCGGCGTTGTCGTTCTCGCTGCTGCTCTCGGGGACGAACCGGTAGAGGGCGTCGAGGACGATGACTTTGAACATTCCCGGCTTCACTGAATCGAAGAACGGCTTCAGGCTGTGGATGTCCTGCAGCTCGCCGCGCAGGTGCTTGAAGTAGACGCTTTCGGCGAGCAGATCGAGATCGTTTCCGCGGGCTTCCGCGATCCGGCGTATCCGGTCGGAACTGGTCTCTGGGTGCAACTCGTTGTCGAGGATCAAGACGCATCCCTGCTCGGTCTCGAAGTGACCGAGCCATGGCTTGCCCGCGGCGACCGCAAGCGCCAGGTCGTTCACCAACCACGACTTGCCGGTCTTGGGCGCAGCGATCAGGTTCATGATCTCGGTTTCGCGAAGAATGCCGTGGATGACCGGCGGTCTGAGGCTCGGGTAGTCGTGGATGAGAGCGCCGAGCGAGATGGGAGCCGAGAACACTTGCGGTGGTGGTTCTTCGGGATCGCTGCGTGCGGTGCTTTGTGGGGGCTGCGCGTACCCCTGCCGCCTGAGTGCGACCGCCGCCGCTGAGAAGTCGCCACCATGCTCAAGGAAGGTGTAGACCGCGAAGAGCGAGTATGCGGTGTTCTGTTCGAACGGCTGAGCGTTGCTCGAGAACACGAAGAACACGCCGTCTCTGAGGGTCGCGCTCGTGCCGCGGTCCTTGCCGGGTCGGCACCAATGCTCGTTCGTACCGCCTCGGGTTTGGTGCCAGCCGTGCTGTCGGAGCGTTGGCCGGATGTCACCGCGACGGCTGAAGTCGTCGCCGGGCCGCTCGTCGCCGGTGCCCCGTGGCGTGTGGCGGTCGAGCCGGCCCAACCGCACCTCGCGACCTTTGTCTTCGTCGAACGATCGCGCTAAGTCGAGTAGCACCTGTCGCTCCTCGGCGTTCACCACTGGTATCCGCTTCATATCCCCGCAGAGCAGCACGTACCCGGGCGTAGGCGCGCAGACGCAGTAACCGCCCTCGCCACGCGTTTCGATCGAGACGGTTTTGGCGAGCCACTCACCGGTCTCGCGGTCCTGGTAACCCGGGCAGTGTTTCCGCGCAATGACGACCCCCTCCGGCCCCTCGGCCTTCACGACGCGCATGGCGAGGACTTCGCTTCGTCCGATTCCCGCGGGGCAGCGGTAGATCACGTGGAATCCGCCCGAGGGCGTCAGTTCGATGATCAGGTGCCTGGCGACCCCGGGCATCCGCTCCCGCAGCAGATCCAGCCAGGCGTCCATGGCCTCGCCGCAGCAGTCGAAGTCGAGGACCTCCAGGTTGCCCGAGACGTCGCCACCGATCACCGCCACACCGAGGTTGGGTTTGGCGAACCGGTGTTTCAGGGTGCGCTCGTCGGCGATACTCGACTGGAGGTCCTTCCAGCGGCCGACCGGCTTCTTCGTCTCCGGGTCGACGGGCATCACGCTGACGCCCTTGCGGGCGAGGTCAATAGCGGCATCGGCCGGTCTGAGCAGTTGCGAGGGCTGTTTGACGTGCACGGGCGTTCTCCGGGCATGAGCGGACTGCGACCACCGGCACCGTGCGGGGCCTCTACCAATGACCTATCTGCGTGTCGGACCGGATCTGTCGCGCGCGATTCGGACTATTTCTCGAAATACTCCACGCGAGCCCTCAGATAGTCGTAGATCCGGGCTATTCGTCGGTGCACGGTGCCGCGGTTGATGCCCCGGCGTTCGGCGATCTCGATCATCGTGTAGTGGGCGAATTCGCAGAGCAGCTCGGCATCCTCGGGTTCCAGAAGGGCGCAGATCGATTTGAAGTCGTATCTGGCGTCGCCGGCGGTCCTGGCATCGGGGCCGGACCGAGCGTCGGCGTCCTCAAGCGTCCAGTTCTCCGCGTCCAAGACCCGCTTGCGGCCCTTCGCACGCAGGGCCCGACCCTGCTGCCGCAGCCAGAGATCGGCGACCCCCCGCGCAAAGGTCGAAGGTGCGCTGCGTGACGGATCAAATTTCTTGAAGGCCTTGGCGAACTCCACCCAGACGCCCTGCTGGAGTTCTTCGCGGTCGGCGGGGGGGAGCCCGTATCGATCGATATGGGCATTGACCATGAATCGGATCGCCTCATGCAACTCACCGTCCATGGCGATCTCGTTGAGATAACGCCTCGTTCGGTCAACTGACGGGTCGGAATCCTTGGAGCTGCTATCTGCGGGGTGTTCCATACAGAAAGCATTTCAGGTCAAACGCTCTTGGCAAGAGCGGAGTCTGGAATTTGCGACTCGTTTCGTGCGGAGAGCGCTACATGTAGCGCTATTTGATCGCGCGGCCTCAAAACCACCCGGTTCCGGTTAACAGGGATGACTGCGAAAGTGATCGTCCAGCGCTCCTGCGACGATGCTCGTCAGCCGCGGCTATTGGGGCTCAGCATAATCCGCGCCGCCCGTACTTCCTCGAGCATCGGCTCGAGCAGATCGCCGGGCCTCACCGGGCGGCTGATGTTGATCAGCCCGCCGTAGGTGAGCGTGATCGCGCTGACGGGCTGGTCGGTGGTCCGCATGCGCTGCGCGATGCCGCGGGTCGATCGCCAGACCGAGGCTGCCAGTTTCAGCTGGTCGATCGCCAGGCCGTGAGCGCTCGTTGATGCGTAATCGTTGAGCAAGAAGGGCGCGTGCGGCGGGTTCTGCAGCATCCCGAAGAACGTGCTGACCGTCTCGATCTCCTCATCAAACATGCTCGGCGGCGCGGCGACGTCCTCCCACGCTTCCTCCATCTCCTCTTCCAGGCCCGCGAGCCACTCATCGCTGCGGTTGTGCAAGGCCTCCTCGGTGATCCGGGCAAGCAGCGAGATCAGCCGACCCAGCTTGCGCATCAGCTCGCGGTGCAGGTCGTCGACCATGCTCGTATCGACCGGGCGCTTCGCGAACGAGACTGCTGCGGTGCCGCTGATCGCGTCTGTCAGCGTGTCCGGGTCTTGCTGGTCGAGCCACCGCTCGTAGACGGTGCGGGGCCGCCGGCGCTCCTCGAGCACGTCGAAGGTATCGGGGCCGAGCTCTGCTCGGGATCGCGCCAGGAACTCTCGCTTGGCATCGCGCCCGCTCGTGAGGTCGGCGTAGTGCGTCGCGAGCAGCTCGTCGGCGGCTTTATAGTCGAGGACGCTGGGCTTGATGGGGTCGCGGCGGGTGTTCGATTGATCGTCGGATGGCATGGCCAGCGCTCCTCACCGCCGGGTCTGAAGCAAACGCGAGCGCCGATCCTACTAGCCCTCGGGCCGCTTCGCCCCCCGCAGCCTCCGCCACATCGCCCGCTGCCTGGCCCAGCAGAACTCCCGCAGGATCGGCCGGATATGCCGCTCGGCCACCGGATCGCAGCCTTTGACGGTTCGGGGCAGGAACAGGATCTCCTCGATGATGTCGGGGGCCAGGTAGTTCATGTTCATGATCTGGGAGGTCCGAGCCCGGGTCACATGCCCCAGCCGGGCCAGTTCGGCCTGGTCGGCGATATGCCCCTCGACGATCAGGTGCTCGCAGCGGATCGCCAGGGCCATCAGCCGCGAGATCCGCGGGATCCGGCCCTCGTTGACCGGCTTCTCGGGGGCCTCGCCGGCCTTGAGCTTCTTCTGCCCGGACCGCCCCGTCGTGAAGTGGACCTTCTCGGTGATCCTTCTGCTCACGCCGCGGCCTCCTCGCTGGTGGTCTTGGGTTCGTCTCGAGCCGGCTCCGGCAGCGGTACTCCCTCGTAGAAGATGACGCTGAGCGTCTCCTCCTCGGGATCCCAGTCCACCCGCTCGACGAGCATCCGGATCAGGTCGACCCGCTCCTCGCGCTTCATGCCCTTCCAGAGGGCATCGAAGTTTTCGGCCAGCCCCATGGCTTCGTCCGGATCCGCCAGCAGCGCCCCGATCGTGATCGTCAGCCGCTCGATAGCCGTCTTCGCGATTGAGTCGATCACCCCGTCCTGGTTGACGACGTCCCGGATCTTGCCCACCACGAACCGCTCGAGGTCGTCGGCGGGGAGTGAGGCCCCGGGGCAACTCGACCACCCGTGCTTCTGGGCGCGGCTGCAGACGTAGTACCGGTACACCCTCGCTCGGGCCGACGACGATTTCGCCTTCGGGTCCGCGGGCTTGCTGACGGCGTGGTGGATCATCGAGCAGCCGCAGTGGACGCACTGCACGAGACCCTTGAGCAGGGCATTGTTCTTGTTGCAGACCCGCGAGCCGTGGTCCTCGCGGTTGGCCTCCATCTTGGCCTGCACCTGATCGAAAGTCTCCTGCTCGATGATCGCCTCGTGCTCGCCCTCGTAGATCTGGTCGTGGTGCTTCACCTTCCCTAGGTACACCACGTTCTTGAGGATCCGCAGGATCAGGTTCTTGCTCAGGGGCTTGCCGCCCATGACCCGCCCGGTCTTGGCCGTCCACGACTTGGTGGTCCAGCCCATATGGCGGCAGGCGACGACCACCGGCATGGCCCGTCCGTGCTCGATGTACATCGAGAAGATCTGACGGACCCGGTCGGCTTCCTCGGGGTTCACGGCCAGCGTGTTGCCCCCGGGCTGGTGGACGATGTCGTAGCCAAGCACGGGCAGGCCCCCGGCCCATTTGCCCTTGCGCCGGGCCGCGGCGATCTTGTCGCGGGTCCGCTCCGAGCAGAGCTCGCGCTCGAACTGCGCGAAGCTGAGCAAGACGTTCAGCGTCAGCCGCCCCATGGAGTTCGAGGTGTCGAACGACTGCGTGACGCTTACGAACGAGGCGTGGTGCTTGTCGAGCGTCTCCATCAGCCGCGCGAAGTCCGTCAGCGAGCGCGTCAGACGGTCGACCTTGTAGCAGACCACCACGTCGACCTTGCCGGCCTCGATGTCCTCGAGCAGGCGCTTCAGGGCCGGTCGCTCGACGTTGCCGCCGGTGTAGCCCCCGTCGTCGTAGCGGGTCGGCAGGCACTCCCAGCCCTGGCCCTTCTGGCTGGCGATGTAGGCTTCTGCGCTCTCACGCTGGGCGTCGAGCGTGTTGAAGGACTGATCGAGCCCCTCGCTGGTGCTCTTGCGCGTGTAGATCGCGCAGCGGACGACCGGGTTGGAGGTCTTCGAGCGGCTCACCGCCCAGCCTCCTTCGCACGGTTTCCGGCCTTCTTCTTGGTCTTGGCAAGCCCGAAGAACAGGTGTCCGTTCCAGTGGGTGCCGGTTATGGCGTCGGCGATGGCCGTCAGCGACTTGTAGATCTTGCCCTCGTACTCGAAGCCGTCTTTGAGGACGGTCACGTGGTAGTCCTTGCCCTTGTAGGACCGGGTGAGGACCGTCCCCGGGATCGGCAGACGCGGGTCGCGCGTGGAGACCCTGCCTTCCAGCGTCCGCAGGCCCGCGCCGGCCGAAGGCTCGGCGGTGGTGGGGGGCCGGACCCGAAGGTCCTCATCGCGGGCGAGCTCCTGCGCCCGGGCCTTGGCCCGCTCGGTCAGTCCGCCCTCGCGAACGGCCTGCTCGCGCCAGGCGATGCGCCGGATCAGCCACTGGCGGTTGCCCGAGCGCGTCTCCTCGCCGAAGAGGGCGCGGTAGCGATCCCGCAGCTCGGACGGGGACATGTCCTCGATCGAAGCGATGAGCGCCTCGGTGTCCGGATCGGGCTCTACAGAGGTATCGGCGGCGTGGTTCATCGCGGATCGTGCTCCTTGCCGGCGCAGTGGGGCTCTCGCTCTCTGGCCCGTTCACCGGTGGGCACACTGATCCCTGAAACCGCCGACAGATCAAGCCCGATCGGGGCGTCACCCCGCGGATCGGGGCGATCTTTCGCAGAAATCTCGATGATCCGGGCCGAAGCGGCGGCCAGAAGGGCGATCGCGCGCGAGAACCGCGGCGAGTAGCCGTCGATCGAGTCGGTGGGGGTGTCGGGGTCGGTCGAAGGCACGGTGAAGGTCCTTGCTCGAAGAGCGGGGGGGTTCACCAGTACCTATCTGCACGAGAGGGGCGAAGTGTTGCGCGCAGATTGCTGCCGCCAGCAAGAAATTGCCTGTTATTCTCTGGTCCCCATGACTGGACCCACCGAACAAGCAGGCTGTCCGTATACAGATCACCTTCGTATCGCCTGTGCTGGGCCCGGTCGGCCGCCAGTATTGGTCGAACAGCGACCCGTTCCGTCGCGCTCATCTGACGAGGCCTTGCTCAGATGACGAAGACCCCAGCACCACTCAAATCCACCCTCTGGGAAGCCGCCAACACCCTCCGCGGCTCGGCCGTCGATCGCACCGACTGGAAGGGCTACATCCTGCCGCTGCTGTTCTTCAAACGGATCAGCGATGTCTGGGACGAGGAGACCGCTGAGGCGGCTGAGACCTTCGGCGATGCCGATCCGAACTTGTTTCCCGAAGTCCACCGGTTCACCGTGCCGGATGGCTGCCACTGGGGCGATGTCCGTGAGACCAGCACCAATGTCGGCTCCGCCCTTCTCAAGGCGATGCAGTCGATCGAAAAGGCCAACCCCGACACCCTCTACCGCGTCTTCGGGACCGCCGACTGGGGGAACAAGGAGAAGTTCACCGACGAGCTGCTCAAGGACCTCATAGAGGGCTTCTCGTCGATCCCGCTCGGCAACAAGGCCGTCAGCACCGATGTGCTCGGCGACGCCTACGAGTACCTGATCGGCAAGTTCGCCGATGTCACCCGGCGCAATAAGGCCGGCGAGTTCTACACCCCGCGCAGCGTCGTCGGCATGATGGTTGAGATCCTCGACCCCAAGGAAGGCGAATCTATCTACGACCCGGCCTGCGGTACGGGCGGCATGCTGCTCGGCGCAATCGAGCATGTCGAACGCAACGGCGGCGACTCACGCACCTTCTTTGGCAAGATCTATGGCCAGGAAAAGAACCTCACCACCTCGTCCATCGCTCGGATGAACCTCGTGCTCCACGGCATCGAGGACTTCCAGATCGCTCGTGAAGACACGCTTCGTCAGCCCGCGTTCAGCGACGCGAGCACGGGTGGCCTTCTGACCTTCGACTGTGTCATCGCGAATCCGCCCTTCTCGCTCAAGGAATGGGGCGAAGAGGTTTGGGAAGCGGACCCTTGGGGTCGAGCCAAGTACGGCATCCCTCCGAAGAGCTACGGGGACTACGCCTTTGTTCAGCACATGATCGCGTCAATGGCGGAAAACAAGACCAGTCGTATGGCGGTAGTGCTGCCTCAAGGGGCTCTCTTTCGCAAAGCCGCCGAGGGCAAGATCCGTACCGCGTTGCTCAAAGAAGACATGATCGAGGCCGTCATCAGCCTCGCGCCGAATCTGTTCTACGGCACTCAGTTGGCCGGCTGCGTCGTGATTCTGCGCCGAAAGAAGCCCGCCGCGCGGAAGAAGAAGGTGCTCATCATCGACGCATCGAGCCTCTTTCGGAAGGGCCGCGCCCAGAACTTCCTCGACCCTGAGCACACCGATCAGATCGTCTCGTGGTATCGCAATTTCGAGGATGTCGAAGACCGCGCGAAGGTAGTCTCGCTCGACGAGATCAAGCACGAGGGCTGGACGCTCAACATCTCGCGGTATGTGCTCCCACCCATCGGCGAGGACATTCCTCCGCTGCCGGAAGCGGTTGAGTCGTTCAAGACTGCACTGGCCGAGGCCCGCGCAGCCGAGGACCACCTTCGTGCCGTATTGAATGATGGGGGGTGGGTGCAGTGATCATCGAACAGGCAGCGGTGTGCTTGCCCGAAATCTTGGTCGGATCGGGATACGCAAAGCAAGACTATGAGGCGGGAATTGTGTCAGGCTTTTCTCTCGCCATCTTGCAGGAATTGAACGGCCGAGGCATCGCCAACCCTATCAGTTGCCTTTGTGCCGAGCGTCGCTACCCAAACATCAGTAAGAACCTCCGAGCGGATCTCCATGTTCGACTTGACCGCCTGTACTCGGGATCACAAGCATATTCAGAGTTTGGGTTTCGCCATAGCAATTGGATCGAGGCGAAGTTCTTTAGGACTCGCAAAGGGAACCCGCCAAGCACGCAGAACTTGGGGGCTGTAGTCGCTGACTTGATCCGACTTGTCGTACTGGTGCCAACAGAGCGGTCTAAGCGCAAGAGTGACAAAGAGCTGAATCGCACGATCACAGGGCGATACCTTCTCCATGCATATCGTGGAGATCCGCTCAAACACCTGAATCCAAAACGAAAGGCCAAAGGTGCCAAGCCGAGAGCATGGGTTGAGCCACTCATGAGCCCGGGCAGTCAGACCATTGAAGACTTCGAGCTGACGGGAGAAACTGTCACTTTCTTCGAGCACTTGGGTCGCGCGATGCATACCGCGAGCCTGGAGGTGAAGCTCACAAACTTTGTCTTCGAGCCTGTGAGTCCAGCCGGAGACAATTATTACACGATCATTCTGAGTCGTATCGACAGTGCAGCCTTTGAGCTAAATGGACGCAAATTGACTTTCGAGTCCGATCGCACGATGCAGATTAATCCTGCGAACGAATTGCAGGATCTGCGGGATGAGGTGGCATCCATTCTCAAGCCGACCAGATCTGAAGCGTCTGCGCCGGACCAAGCCGAGGACATGGGCAACGAGAGCGAGGACAGCGAGGAAAGCCCAGAAGAATGACCGCAATCCTCTCCCAACGCGAACTCGAATCCTACCTCTGGGGAGCCGCTACGCTCCTCCGCGGTCTCGTCGATGCCAGCGACTACAAGCAGTACATCTTCCCGCTGCTCTTCTTCAAGCGGCTCAGCGATGTCTGGGACGAGGACTACCGCGTCGCCTTCGAGGAGTCCAGCGACGCCGCCTACGCCGCCGCCACGGCCAACGACCGGTTCACCATCCCCGATGGAGCCCACTGGAAGGATGTCCGCAGCGCTCCAAAGGACGTCGGGCGCGCCCTGCTGAACGCGTTCCAGGCCATCGAGACCGCCAACCCCGAGCGGCTCAACGGCGTGTTCGGCAACGCCAACTGGACCGACAAGGCCCAGACCCCCGACGCCACGCTCAAGAACCTCATCGAGCACTTCTCCAAGCACACGCTCAGCCTCGCCAACGTGCCGGAGGACGAGCTCGGCAACGGCTACGAGTACCTCATCAAGCAGTTCGCCGACGACTCGGGGCACACCGCCCAGGAGTTCTACACCAACCGCACGCTCGTCCACCTCATGGCCCAGATGCTCGAACCCAAGGCGGGCGAGACCATCTACGACCCCACCGCGGCACGGGCGGCATGCTCATCTCCTGTCTCGCCGAGGTGAAGCGGCGCGGCGGCGACACCCGCACCATCGGCCTGTACGGGCAGGAGCTCATCACCATCACCGCCGCGATCGCCCGGATGAACCTCGTCCTCCACGGCGTGTCCGACTTCCACATCGCCGCGGGCAACACGCTCAGCTCGCCGAGCTTCGTCGAAGGCGACCGCCTCCGGACGTTCGATGTGGTCCTCGCCAACCCACCGTACTCGATCAAGAAGTGGAACCGCTCCGCGTGGGAGAGCGACCCGTGGGATCGCAACTTCCTCGGCACGCCGCCGCAGGGCCGCGCCGACTACGCCTTCTTCCAGCACATCCTGCGGAGTATGGACCCGAAGACCGGACGTTGCGCCATCCTCTACCCGCACGGCGTGCTCTTCCGCAACGAAGAAGCCGAGATGCGCCGGAAGCTCATCGAGTCCGACCTCGTCGAGTGCGTGCTCGGGCTCGGGCCGGGGCTGTTCTACAACTCGCCGATGGAGGCGTGCGTTGTTGTCTGCCGCTCGAAGAAGCGGAAAGCCATCAAGGGCAAGATCCTGTTCATCGACGCGGTCGCCGAGGTTGCTCGCGAGCGGGCGCAGAGCTTCCTCCGCACCGAGCACCAGGACCGCATCCTCGCGGCCTATCAGGCGTTCAAGGACGACCCGGGCTTCGCGGCCGTTGTCTCGGTCGAGGATGTGCTCGCCAAGGACGGCAGCCTCTCCATCCCGCTCTACGTGAAGAAGCCCAAGCCGCAAGTCGAGCCGGGGCAGGAGACCACGCTCGCCGAGGCGTGGGCAGAGTTCGATGAGGGCGGGCGAGAGTTCTGGACACAGATGGATGCGCTGGTTGACATGCTCGATGGCGTCGTTGCCGAGGAGGTGAACGATGC
Source organism: Eutreptiella sp. 'Long Island Sound 2002' (assembly GCA_964036045.1). NCBI lineage: Eukaryota > Euglenozoa > Euglenophyceae > Eutreptiales > Eutreptiaceae > Eutreptiella > Eutreptiella sp. 'Long Island Sound 2002'. Next base: position 26,259 of record CAXIWF010000312.1, on the reverse strand, counting down.
CTGAAGTCGCGACCAAGTTGAAGACCTACCGCTTCGATCAGATGGCCGTACAGGTCAAAGACAAGGTCCATCCCGACGATGCAGATGTGGATCGGTACGTCGGGCTGGAGCACATCGACCCCGAGTCTCTGAAGATCCGGCGCTGGGGCGAGCCGAGCGATGTGGAGTCCACCAAGATCCTGTTCCGGGCTGGCGACATCATCTTCGGGAAGCGGCGTGCGTATCAGCGGAAGCTAGCCGTCGCAGACTTCGACGGGATTTGCTCCGCACACGCGATGGTGCTTCGGCCCAAGACCGATGTGGTGCTGAAGGAGTTCCTGCCGTTCTTCATGCAGACAGACACCTTCATGGAGCGCGCGGTCAAGATCTCCGTTGGCGGACTCTCGCCGACCATCAACTGGAAGGACCTCGCCAAGGAAGAGTTCGCCCTGCCGCCGATCGAGGAGCAGCGGCGGATGGTGGCAGTACTCAGCGCGAGCGTGGAGTCGTGCCACAAGGCGATGGCCCTCGCCACCCAACTGAACCATCTGATTGACGCTTCATTCGAGGGCGCTCTCGGTCTTAGCATGCCAAGTTTGCAGAGTAGGGATTCTAAATGGTATGGACGAGTGCCGGACTCATGGCGGGAATCACTGCTTCTGGATGCATCCCTCGTCATCACAGATGGGGAACACAACACGCCGCCTCGAACCGAATCCGGTGTTCCACTACTAAGTGCCCGCAATGTCTTGCACCGCAGGATTGACCTCTCGGATGTCGACTACATCAGTGCCGCAACTCATGCACGCCTCTCTGAGCGCATTCAGCCTGTATTAGGTGACGTACTGATTTCGTGCTCGGGGACAGTGGGACGCGTCTGTGAGGTCCCCTCAGACTTCGACTTTGCGATGGTCCGCAGCGTCGCGGTTGTCCGGCCAGACGCAACGATACTCGATCATCGGTTCTTGGCTGAGGTTCTTCGTTCGCGATATGGCCAACGCCAGATCAGCACGCTCACGAACCAGACAGCCCAAGGAAACCTCTTTCAGGGCGAAATCGGTCGTATCGTGGTTCCACTGCTGCCGCTAGATCGGCAACGAGAGATTGCAGACAGATGCGAGGAGATCTTTCGCCAGTATGACGAACAGGAGCGCCGCGTCACCAAAGCCCAAAGACTCCACGCCGACATGGTGAACACGATTGCGGGAGGCGATGAATGACCTTCAACGAATCCAACACCGTCGAAGCCTTTATCCGCGACCGCCTAGAGTCGATCGGCTGGGAGTTCATCGATCACAGAACGCTGCCCCGCCAGCCGCAAGATGTGCTCGTCGAGGACCACCTCCGCGACGCCCTCGTCCGCCTGAACCCGGCCATCGCCGAACGACCCGAGCGGGCCGACGAGGTGCTCTACCGCCTCCGCGCCGCGATCATGACCGTCCGCGACACCGGGCTCGTCAAGGCCAACGAGGAGTTCGCCGCGTGGCTGCTCGGCGAGCGGTCGATGCCCTTCGGCGAGAACGGCGAGCATGTGACCATCCGCCTGATCGACTTCGAGGATCTGAAACAGAACCGGTTCGTCGTCACCCAGCAGTACACCGTCCGAATGGGCAAGACCGAGAAGCGGGCCGACCTGGTGCTGCTCGTCAACGGCATGCCGCTGGTGGTCATCGAGGCCAAGACGCCGGTACGGTCGAGCCAGAGCTGGCTCGACGGCGCGCTCCAGGTCCACGACGACTACGAGAAGAATGTCCCCGAGCTGTTCGTGCCGAATGTGTGCTCCGTCGCCACCGAGGGCAAGGAGTACCGCTACGGCTCCATCGCGATGCCGGTCGAGTTCTGGGGCCCGTGGCGGTTAGAGGACGACGACGCCGTGCCCGGCTCGATGGAGCAGGTCGAGCAGGCGGTCGTGTCCATGCTCCGCCCGAACACGGTGCTGGACCTGCTCGCGAACTTCACCGCCTATGCGACGCACAAGGGCAAGCAGCGGATCAAGCTCATCGCCCGCTACCAGCAGGTGGACGGCGTCAACAAGATTGTCGAACGCGTCGTGGCCGGGAAGACCCGCAAGGGCCTCATCTGGCACTTCCAGGGATCGGGCAAGTCGCTGCTGATGCTGTTCGCGTCTCGTAAGCTCCGCATGCACCCGGCCCTGAAGAACCCGACAGTGCTGGTGGTCGTGGACCGGATCGATCTGGACAGCCAGATCAGCGGGACCTTCTACGCCGCGGACATGGCCAACCTCGTCCGCACCGAGAGCCGCAAGGAACTCGAAGACCTGCTCGCGAAGGATGTGCGGAAGGTCATCATCACGACCATCCACAAGTTCGCCGAGGCGGAGGGCAAGCTGAACGACCGCGACAACATCATCGTGATGGTCGACGAGGCCCACCGCACCCAGGAGGGTGATCTGGGACGCAAGATGCGAGAGTCGCTGCCGAACGCGTTCCTGTTCGGCCTGACCGGCACGCCCATCAACCGGGCCGACAAGAACACCTTCTACGCCTTCGGGGCCGAGGAGGACGCCAACGGTTACCTGAGCAAGTACGGTCTGGACGATTCCCTCCGCGACGGCGCGACCAAGCCGCTGCACTTCGAGCCGCGACTGCTGAACCTGCACATCGATCAGGCGGCGATCGAAGAGGCGTACAAGGAACTGACGGCGGGCCTGACGGAGGAGGATAAGGACAAGCTCGGCAAGGCCGCGGCGAAGATGGCCGTGCTGGTGAAGAGCCCCAAGCGGATCCAGGCGATCTGCGCGGACATCGCGCAGCACTTCCAGGAGAAGGTCGCCCCGAACGGCTTCGGTGCCCAGGTCGTCACCTTCGACCGGGAGAGTTGCCTGCTCTACAAGCAGGAACTCGACAAGCACCTGCCTCCCGAGGTCTCGGACATCGTGATCTCGGTGAACAGCGGCGAAGAGCAGTACGCCCCTTACAAGCGGGACCGAGACGCCGAGCAGAAGCTGCTCGACCGCTTCCGCGATCCGAAAGACCCGCTGAAGATCCTGATCGTAACCTCGAAGCTGCTGACCGGCTTCGACGCCCCGATTCTGCAGGCGATGTACCTCGACAAGCCGCTGCGGGACCACACGCTGCTGCAGGCGATCTGCCGGGCGAACCGACCGTATGGCGAGGAGAAGACGCACGGACTGATCGTGGACTACCTCGGCATCTTCGATGATGTCGCCCAGGCGCTGCAGTTCGACGAGGAGGGCGTGCGGAAGTCGGTGACGAACATCTCCGAACTGACGGCGAAGCTGCCCGAGGCGATGCAGAAGTGCCTGATGTACTTCTCAGGGTGCGACCGGACGCTCCAGGGGTACGAGGGGCTGATCGCGGCACAGGAGTGCCTGCCGAACAACGACACCCGTGACGCCTTCGCGGCGGATTTCAGCGTGCTCGCTCGCATCTGGGAGGCTCTGTCGCCCGACCCGATCTTGACGCCGCACGAGAAGGACTACCGCTGGCTCGTGCAAGTGTACGAATCGCTCAGGCCCTCGACCGGTACGGGCCGCCTGCTCTGGCATCGGCTCGGAGCCAAGACGATTGAGCTTATCCACCAGAATGTGCATGTGGATGCCGTCCGGGACGACCTCGACACGCTCGTGCTCGACGCCGAGTTGCTGGAGGCGGTGCTCGGAAGCGCGGATCCGAAGAAGAAAGCCAAGGAAGTCACAATCAAGCTGACCGCCCGGCTCCGAAAGCACACGAAGAACCCGATGTTCAAGGCCCTGATTGAGCGCCTTGAGGCTCTCAAGAACCGGCACGAGCAGGGGTTGCTCGTGAGCATCGACTTCCTGAAGGAACTGCTCGAACTCGCAAAGGATGTCGTGCGCCTCGAACGTGAGACGCCAGAAATGGAAGAGATCGATCGCGGCAAGGCGGCACTGACGGAACTGTTCGAGCAGGCGAAGAACGGAAAGACACCGATCATGGTCGGGCGGGTCGTAGACGACATCGACGAGATCGTCCGGGCGGTCCGCTTCGACGGCTGGCAGGACACCCACGCCGGCGAACGCGAAGTGAAGATCGCGCTTCGGAAGACCCTGCTGAAGTACAAGCTGCACCAGGACAACGAATTGTTTGAGCGGGCGTATGGGTACATTCGGGAGTATTACTAATCGGTGCCGACTTCTTCTCCAAGTAGTAGCAGACACAAAGCAGATCTAGGATCTGACGTACTGATCACATTCGTGTTAGCGCCGATGCGGCTTAGGGATAGGGTCCGGATCGGTGTGCAATTGACCGCCTGAGGTTGTAGAGAGGTTGGTATGCCTGCTAAAGGTGGTGCTGCTGGCAAGGTTGGCGATCAATACGAGGCACATTGGACAGTCGATGCTGCCCTGCGGGTGATCGATGGTCGTGCCGAACATGTCGTATACGAGTCGCTCGATCCCGACGAGTCGCGTGGCGTGGAGTTCAGCCTTCGCACGGCTGCGGGGGACATCGAGTTCTGGTCGCTGAAGCGCCAAACAGCTGCGGCCGCGGGCTGGACGCTCGCGGCATTGACTAGATCTGATGAGCAGGGGCGATCCATTCTTGGCGATTTGGTGGCACACGTCGAACGGGACGCTCGCAACGTCGCTGTCTTCGCCTCAACATTAGGTGCCGCGCGGCTAGAAGAGATGCGATCGGTTGCTGCGACCGCAGGCTCGCTGCAGCAGCGGCTAGACCAGTCAGCGCCACTTAGAGCCGACTTTGACCGCATGCTGCGCCTGTTCGACGGTGACAAGGAGCGAGCGCGACAGTTCCTGACTCGCATGCAAATCCGCACGGCGGATGAGATCTCTTTGCGAACACAGATCGAGTCCACAATCGCCCTGCTCTTTTATTCCCAGAACGGCGGTTCGGTCGATGCAAGCGCGATTCGCAGACTCCTGGCCGAATACCTGCTCGACCACATGCACGAGAAGATCGATCGGAAGATACTCCTCGATCATCTGGCGACGTACGGCTACCGTCGTAGAGACTGGGCCGTCGATACCACAGTCCGGGAGAAGGTCGACGCGTTGTGCGAGGCGTACATGCGCCCTCTCCAGGAGCAACTAATCGGCGGCACGCTCCAAACGTTGCCCGGCGCAGACAAGCTGCTCGGTGCTGACGGCCTCCCAATAGCGCAGCGCACCTTGATCACTGGGGGCGCAGGCGGAGGAAAGAGTAGCGAATCGGCCCATGTGGTCGAGCGATTGCGGGCGACGGGCATCCCGGTGTTGCCGATCCGAATGGATGTGATAGATGAAGGCCTTCGCACACCGCAGCGGCTCGGTCGGGCGCTCTCACTGCCTGCGTCACCGGTGGCTGTACTCGCCGGCTTGGCTGACGGCGGTGATTGCGTGCTCATTATTGACCAATTGGACGCAGTCAGCCTCGCATCCGGACGCCGCACGGAGGTGTGGTCACTCTTTGAACAGCTTTTAACCGAGGCCGACGGCTATCCGAAAATGCGGGTGATCGTCGCTTGCAGGGCGTTCGACCTTGAGCACGACCATCGGATGCGCTCGCTGAAAGCCAAGGCATCGGCTTTCAAGGTTGTCACGATCGAATCGTTCGATCCAAAGAAGGTGAAGGAGATTCTGGGCGACCGAAGAGTTCACCTCAAGTTGAGGCCATTGCTAGTCGTCCCCCTACACCTCGCCATGTTCCTCTCGTTGGAAGGAAGCGAGAGCGAAGGCCTTGAAACGCGAGACCAACTGTTCACCGCTTTCTGGAGAGAGAAGCAGCGACGGTGCTCGCAGCGGCTGGGCCGGAACTGTGAGTTTGCTGGTGTCGTGGACTGGCTCGCGCAGTGGCTTAGCGAACATCAGGAGCTGTCCGCACCAGCAGATATGCTCCCCGACGAGTTCCGTGAGGACGCGGATGCGTTGGCATCCGAGCATGTCCTCGTGCTGGCGGACGGCCGCTACCGCTTTTTCCACGAGACGTTCTTTGACTACGCTTTCGCTCGTGGCTTTGCACAGAGGGGGGAGCGCCTTCTCGACCTGCTGCTGAGCGATGAGCAGCACCTGTTTCGTCGGGCTCAGGTCCGCCAGGTTCTCTCCTTCTTACGGTCGGCCAATCCGCAACGGTACGAGAACGAGCTTCAGTCCGTTCTCTCGGATTGTCGGGTCCGATTCCATATCAAGCGAGTGGTTTTTCAGTTGCTGTCCGCAACGACTGACCCAACGCAGGCGGAGAGGACGCTGCTCCGCGAAGTTGAGGACGCTCATCCCGACTGGGCTCATCAGGTGAACCGCGTCATTTCGAACCACGTTGGCTGGTTCGACGTGATTGATGCTACTGATTTCCTCGAAACTGGCTTGTCCAGCGATGAGACAAAGAAGCAGGAACGGATCGTTTGGCTGTTTGCCATGCCGGAGATACTCCAGCATCGCTCCGTCCGCGTCGCGGCCTTGCTGCGCCAGCATCGTCGGAACGACGACGAGTGGCAGAACTACTTGCGATTTGTGTGTCGAACTGGCGACATTTTTTACAGTCGCGAGTTGTTTGACCTGTTTCTATCCCTCATCCACGACGGCACCCTCGATGGCACACGTCCCGGGTTTGCGGTGAACGACAACTGGTGGAGTATCCTGTACTCGATGGGCGAAGAGGCCCCCGCCATGGTCTGCGAGACCATTGCCGCCTGGTTCGACCGGAAACTGGAAGCATGGGGCCAGGCGCAGTCGGATTCGACGCCAGTGGATCAGCAGCTGAACTGCGGAGAGGCCGGGGGGGAGGGTGACATCGAGGTTCCTGATCCGGCAGCAAGCCTATGGCAGTACTTGGGTGAGGACGGTAACGACGACGGAGTCATAGCCAAGGCCGCAGAAGCATCTTTGGCCTTTGCGGAACAGATTTTACCCCGCGTTGCGTCTTTTGTGGAAAAGCATGCAAAGCCCTGCCGCGATCGTTTAGATGTCGACCCGCTTTGGTCCTTCCGTTCATACGGCGAGGGCGATTACCAAGTCTACGATTCGCTCTTCAAATCGTTGGCTAGAGCACTTGAGGACTTAGCTCGCTCTGCACCGGACGATCTAGATCGATTACTTGACCCGTACACGACGCGTCTCCACGACAGCATCGCGTACCTCGTCCTCCGTGCATGGTCAGCTGTGCCAGAAAGGTATGGGGAGCGCTTGGCTCGCTATCTAGTTGAGGAACCTCGCCGATTGAAGGTCGGGTACGCGAGTTGGAGTGGCGAGAGCACTGGAGCGGGAGTGGCCAGTGACTTCCGATCGATTGAGGCCGTTCGGGCGGCGTCGCGGACCTGCTCGCCGGAAACATTTGCGGCCTTGGAGGCGACCATCGTGGGCCTCAGGGATGACTGGGAGGCGCGTCATCCCCGGCAGCGAGGATTACGGCAGCTGCAGCTCTTGACAGCTATGGATCAGAGCCGACTGGGAGCAGTCGGCCACTCGAAACTGGCCGAACTTCAAACGAAGTTCCCGAACATCACGCATGAGCCTCCCAAGGCAATGGAGGTTGTGTGCGTGGGATCTCCAATTTCCGCCGATGCTCAAGAGAAAATGACCGACGATCAGTGGCTCAATGCGATGGTAAAATACTCTGGCATTGATCGTCGACGCGAACGCGAGGTCGAGGAGTCTGGTGGGGAGTTCGAGCTAGCCTATTCGCTGGAGTCGAAAACTAAGGCCGACCCAAAGCGATTCGTCAAACTCACAGAGAGAATGACGTCAGATTATCCAGCGAGCTACTTCGATGCGATCCTCCGAGGCGTTGCCGCAACGGCGCCACCTGAGGGATCAAGTATCGACGGCTTATCCCTGTCGGATATCATCTCGCTCATTGAGCGGGCTCACGCGCTGCCGGGACATCCCTGCGGTCGATGTATCAGCCATCTTATCGAAAAATGGAGCAAACTCGAATGGCCGCGGGCCATTGTCGAGATCGTTGCATGGTACGCAGTGGAAGACCCCGATCCGACCGAAGAGAAATGGCGTGATCGTGCGCCGAGCGGTCAATTCTACAACGGCGGCGACCCTGACATGTCCGGCTTGAACTCGACACGAGGTTCCGGGGCAAATGCTATCGCCGCCTTGTTGCTTGCAGATCGGGGACCAGCGGATGTTCTCACTGAGGCCGTCGAGCGTCTCGCTCACGATGTGTCGATAGCGGTGCGTTCGCAAGCTATCTACGGCCTGCTCGCGTTGCTCAAGACGCAACCGGACCTTGCGATCCCGTGGTTCAAAGAGTGCGTGAGTGCTGACGAAGTATTACTCAAGACCCGATTCGTTCAGTACTTTGTCAATCGAGCCGCTCGCCATGATTACAGCATGATCCGGACAGTCATTCGGCAAATGGTGGCCAGCGAGGACGAGGAAGTGGTTGAGGCGGGAAGTCGTTTGTGCTGTCTGATCGCTCTCGATGTCGAGTCGGCAGAAACCGACGCGGAGCATGTGCGGTGCGGTTTGACGCTGTCAAGGCGGACTGGTCGGATGAGACTGCCTAGCAAAGTAGGACAACTCATGGCTTGGTTCAGGTATCAAAGACGCGCGAAGTCTGTTCATGTGCAGGTGCGGAAGAAGGCTGCAGCATCGATCTACGCCACAAATGTCGCTGACAAGCAGTAGGGCAGTACTGTCGTAATCATGTTCTTCGCTTTTTTTAGATCCCTTCGGCGAAGTTCGGACCGAGGCCGCAAACGCGTTTCGCCGCATAGCCGAACTCGATACCGCAGATCAAGCAAAATTATTGGGGGCTTTTCTCGACTCAAGACCTGATGCAGAAGCCCTTCGGCCAGTGATACGAGCGGTCGAAGATTCGCCCGTCCGACTACCTAGCCTCGTTTGCGGCTTGGTCGAATCCGGCATTGAGCAGTTCAAGGACGATGCTGGTGACATTCGTACAACGGGTGCGCTGGTCGCGAGGAGCCTCTCAAAGATCGTGATTCGGCTCTACACGCAGTCGGACGAAGAAATCGTCAAGAGGCGATGCTTGGACGCTATGGATGAGATGGAACGATCGGGCTTCTTCGGACTGGATCAAGAATTGGGGCGGCTTGATCGGTAGGCACCGCTGGCGAGCCCATGCTCTCCTGAGACGGGGTTTCGCTAGGTGTCCCGCTCGCCACCCTACAGCCACTCTCTGCTAACCGCCTCAAAGACTCTCAGAGAATCCAGCCCCCAAACCGCCACGCCGCTGCGCGAGTCATTGTAGTCCCCGACTCTCTGCCCAACCCGCCATCGCGAAAATCCCGCCAACCCGCCAAAAAAGCCGGTCCTGCCAGCCCACGAAAAAACCCCGCATCCATCGGATACGGGGTTCTCAACTCCCCGAGCAGGACTCGAACCTGCAACCTAGCGGTTAACAGCCGCTCGCTCTACCATTGAGCTATCGGGGAAAATGATTTGTTCGGGCAACGTACGGCAGGTGCCTGACTCGCCGCGGCCCATCAGGATAGCCGAAACCCGCCGCTCCGCAAGTGGGCCCACTTGCTGTTTCGGCTATTTCGGGTATCCTCTTCGACCCGACCCAGAGGACCGCTCAGGCACGGTTCCGGTTGGGATCCCGTTCAGTTCACGACGCGTGTCCGGCCCGACGGCCGGATGCCGACAGACCCGTTTTAGCCCTCTGCGATCAGGCGAAGTCATGAAAGACAAGACCCACCCGACCTACTACCCCAACTGCAAGGTCTACTACAACGGCGAGGTGGTCTTCACCACCGGCGCGACCGTGCCGGAACTGAAGGTCGACGTCTGGTCGGGCTCGCACCCGTTCTTCACGGGCAAGTCCAGCTTCGTCGACGCCGCAGGCCGCGTCGAGAAGTTCCAGAAGAAGTTCTCGGGCAACTACTTCCAGAAGAGCAAGAAGAAGTAAGAGCGCCGCGCTCACCTGTCCAGGCCCGGTCTCGCCCGCGACGGATCGGGCTGTTTCATGCGCACGGCGTGCTAACCTGACCCTTCCATGGCCGGTCCCGACACCCAATCCGACAGCGCCCTGCTCGCCAAGCTCCGCGAGCTCGCCGAACGGCGCGATGCGATCGCCAAGGACCTGCTCGACCCCGAGGTCCTCAGCGACCACCATCGCGTGCGCGACCTGTCGATCCGCAAGGCCGCGCTGGATCCCGTCGCCGACGGCTTCCGCTCCTACGAGAAGCTCACCAGCGAAGCCGCTGACCTCCGGACCGTGATCGATGCCGGCGACGAGCCCGAGCTCGTCGAGATGGCGCGAGAGGAACTGCCGCAGGTCGAGGCGAAGCGCGAGGCCATCCTCGCCTCGGCGCTCGAAGACCTCGTCAACGCCGACGACCGCGCCATCGGCTCGGTCATGCTCGAACTCCGCGCCGGCGTCGGCGGCGACGAAGCCGGCCTCTGGGCCCGCGACCTGCTGGAGATGTACCGCAAGTATGCGTCGACGCGCGGCTGGTCCTTCGAGGCCATCGACTTCGCCGAAGACGAGGGACAGGGCGGGCTGCGCTCGGGCGTGTTCAACATCCGCGGCGAAGGGGTCTGGTCCGCGCTGCAGGCCGAGGCCGGCACGCACTGCGTCAAGCGCGTCCCCGCGACCGAGACCCAGGGGCGCGTCCACACTTCAACCGCCACCGTCGCCGTGCTCCCCGAGCCCGAATCCGTCGGGATCGATCTCAACCCCGACGACGTCGACGAGCACGTCACCACCGCCCAGGGCCCCGGCGGGCAGAACGTGAACAAGGTCGCCACCGCCGTGCACCTCATCCACCGCCCGACCGGCATCGAGGTGCGCATGCAGGAGACCAAGAGCCAGCAGCAGAACCGCGAGAAGGCGTGGCGACTCCTGCGCGCCCGGCTGTACGAGCGCGAACTCGAGCGCAAGCGCCAGGAAGAGGCCGCGGCGAGAAACCAGCAGATCGGTTCCGGCGGCCGGGCCGAGCGCATCCGCACGTACCGCTGGAAGGACTCGATCGCCGTGGACCACCGGCTGAACGAGTCGTTCCCGCTCGCGAGCACCATGGCCGGCGACCTCGACCCGTTGGTCGAAGCGCTCGAACGACTGGAAACCCAGCGCCGGCTCGAGGCGCTATGAGCCGTACGGAAGCCGACATCGCGATCATCGGTGCGGGCGCGGCGGGTCTCATGGCCGCGGTCTTCGCCGGACGCGCCGCGCAGGAAGCCGGCAGGCCGCTGCGCATCATCGCCGTGGACGGCGCGAAGAAGCTCGGCGCGAAGATCCTCGTCGCCGGCGGCGGGCGCTGCAACGTCACGCACTACAAGGTCGACGCCGACCAGTACGCCGGCTCGAGCACCAACGCCATCAAGAAGGTACTCCGCCGCTTCGACGCGGCGCAGACCAAGGCGTTCTTCGCCGAGCTCGGCGTGGAACTGAAGCGCGAGGACACCGGCAAGCTGTTCCCCGTCACCGACAAGGCCCAGACCGTGCTTGATGCGCTGCCTCGGCGCGGTGCGCGATGCCGGGGCCGAACTGTGGCACCCCTGGCGGGCCGCGTCGCTCGCGCGCGACGACGCCGGGCGCTTCGTGATCACCCGCCAGCACACCGACGAGAAGGGGCGCTACCTCGACAACGCCGATCCCGACACCATCCTCGCCGAGCGCGTCATCCTCGCCACCGGCGGCAAGGCCCTGCCCCGCACCGGGTCCGACGGCGCTGGCTACGCTTTCGCGAAGGCCATGGGCCACAGCGTGACCGACCGCGTGTTCCCGTCGCTCGTGCCGATCCTGCTGGGCGATGAGGCGAGCCACCTCACCGAGCTCAGCGGCATCGCGTCGGTCGCCACGCTCGAGGTCCGCTCGGGCACCGGCAAGAAGCTCAAGGAGTTCACCAACTCCACCCTGCTCACGCACTTCGGCCTCAGCGGCCCCGGCGCGCTCGACATCAGCCGCTACTTCTTCGATGCGCAGCACCACGACCCGGACGCCGCGCTCGTCATCAACTGGCTGCCGGGAGAGTCCTTCGAGTCCGTCGATAAGCTGCTGCTCGCGCTCGGCAAGCGCAGCATCTACCATTGGCTCAAGCAGGAGCGCCAGTTCCCCGAGCGCCTCGTGCGCATGCTCTGCGATCAGGCCAAGGTCGACCCGGGCGCACCCGCCTCCACGCTCACGCGCGACCAGCGCCGTGACCTCGTCCGCACCCTGACCGAGATGCCCATGCCCGTCACCGGCGATCGCGGCTTCACCTACGCCGAAGTCACCGCCGGCGGCGTGCCGCTGGACGAGATCGACCTGAAGACCATGGAAAGCCGCGTCCAACCCGGCCTGCACCTCATCGGTGAGATCTGCGATGTCGACGGGCGCATCGGCGGTTTCAACTTCCAGTGGGCCTGGGCGAGCGGGTTTGTGGCTGGGAGTGCGTCGGGGAGGTAACCGCAACCCCAGCATCAGTGAAGCGGTAGGAAGCGATTGCGTTCTTAATATCCGCGCTCGGTGCCGTGCTGCAATGCCACCGTGCTGGTTGTGGGGGCGTGCTGTGAGGGCGGTCGTTGAGGCTGCAATTTCACGCAGCCGGCGCGAGCGACGGAAAGGTCATGCCATGCTGCTGCCACTCAATCAGTTCGATCCATCCAAACTGCGCAAGGTCCTCGCTGATTTGGGGTTGAGCACCGAACTCGCTCGTGATATCGAGGCGCTTCTCTTTGTGTGGCACTTGGCGATGCAACTTCATCCCTCGATGTCTGAAGAGCGTGTCGAGCCGCTGCAAGGTGTCGAACTCGCCATTTGGGAACGGTTCTATAAAGAGAAGCGCTTCCTCTTCCAGTTCATCTCCGAACTCGTTCCAGTCGATCGTATTGCATCGATTCAGAAAGAGGTCTCGGCAAAGGACGACCTGTGTACGGTCGCCGAGTTTGAAGAGTTCGAGCCGGATGGGGCGTTGCAGCAGTCTCTGGGTGGCCGCTTCATACGCCATGTCGTGTTCCCGTACTTTTTCTGGAACCAAGAAGGACCTTGGCGTGACTATCACAATGCTGGGATTGGTAACGAGAAGGCCCTGCAGCGTCTCTTGGCGATCGACGAGAATGTGCGCAAACTACCGTCTTTGATGCGTGTTTGGAGCGATCACGTGAAAGCCGACCCTGACCTCTATCAGCGATTGTGGAACGCTCAGAATCGAGTTTTGAATCGCGTACTCCAGATTGACGGCGACGGCCAGTTGAGTCTGAAAGCAGAAACATATGCAAGCAAAAAGGTCCGTTTCATGGCGAAGCTGGCCATGATTCTCGAAGATGAGGGTTCGTCTCTGACTGCGCCGCAACTTCGGAGTATCTGCGATGCGTTCATGGCGGGATGGCATTGTGCATCAGATCCGACGCTTTCCGATACCAGCGATGAGACATTGGAACGATTCTCGTCTAAGCGGCCGCTCTGCATGCTTTGGCGATCAGTCTTGCATGGTAGATCGCGATTTTCGCTGCCACCCAGCGGCGCACCCGTGACAGCCGTCTCACCCACGGCGGCAAGGGACCGAGGCCGCCGCCGAACCCGCCCAGGTGTGCGAACGTCCGCTCGATCGTGTCGCGTTCCTTCATCGCGTCCTCGGCCAGGTCGGGGTGCTTCTCCCACAGCTCGATCGCCTCGGCGCGACCCCTGGGCAGTTTGCGTTTGCTGCCGGGCTTTCGCATGTGCTGGCCCTTCAGACGCGTCAGCAGCCGCGAACCCCTCTCATCAACATCCCCGTATAACGGAGCGCTATCGTAGTTCGCATCGGCCAGCACGATCGCTCCGGCTCCCAGACGCCGGATCAGTTCTCTGGCGGTATTCGGCTCGCCCTCGTTGAGCGCCAGCACCTTGTATTCGTGGAAGAACCCGCTCCGTGTCGTCCGCGCGTGCAGCTTGTAGCCGAAGGCGTACCGACCGTGGGCGATGCCGTTGGCCGCGTCGGGATCGGTCGAGTAGCCGTTGATCAGCAGCGGCTTCCCATCGAGGTAGTGCAGCAGGTCATCGCGGCCTCGTTCGGTGAGCACCTCGTGCAGGATGCGCTGGGCGAGTTCGAAGCGATCGGTGGTCAGACGCTTGCAGAACTGCGAGACGCTGGGCAGCCGGCGTGGCCGGAACATGCCGCGGCAGTGCTCTCTGACGCAGGCCCAGCACATGGGCCGCTCGTGCATGGCGGCCCAGAGCCACATGAGTAGAATCTGTCGATCCGAGAAGACGAACCTCCGCCGCGGCCTCGGAAGCCTCCTGACGGCGATCCTGGTTGCGCACTCGAGAACGGTCCAAATGTCGTGGTCCACACTTGCCTCCTTCCGGAACTGGCCAGTCCCGGAGCAAGTGTGGGCCCGTCAATCACTTAGCGCAAGTCGAACACACGGATGCGCGCTTTGTTCCCATGCCACCCACGGGCCTCGAGTTGGCGGAAGGTTTCGCATAGCCGCCTGCGGAGGGCGGCCATGCCACCCCAAAGCCAGTCGCGCAGGTCGCTAGACTCCTCGCATGGCGAAGACCCTTCTGTGCTGCCCCATCATGGTCGATGAGCCCGCTCTCGCGTTGCGTGATGCCGAGCAGGCGCGGGCGTCGGGGGCGGATCTGGTCGAGTATCGGATCGACCGGCTGTTCAACGGCGAGGGCGACGATGAGGGCCAGAGGGCGGTGCTGCAACTCGTGGCCGATTCGCCAGTCCCCTGCATCGTCACCTGCCGCAGCGCGGACGAGGGCGGCGAGTACGACGGCGACGACTCGGCCCGCGTCTCGCTGATCGAGGCGCTGGGCACCGCCGACCACCCGCCGCGATACATCGATTTCGAAGCCGCGGCGTACGCCCGGTCGGCGAACCTGCGCCAGAAGATCAACCTGGCGATCCAGCACGACCAGCAGGTCCGCGAGGTCTCAACCGGGCTGATCCTCTCGGCCCACGACTTCCACTCGCGCCCGTCGAACTTGTTCGCGCTGCTCGCCTCGATGCGCTCGCACGACGCGGCGAAGGTCATCAAGCTCGCGTTCCGGGCCCGGTCGATCCGCGACAACCTGGAGATCTTCGACATCCTGCGCGAGCGCGATCGCCCGACGATCGTGCTGGGGATGGGCGAGCACGGGCTGATGAGCCGCGTGCTCGCGCCGAAGTTCGGGGGATTCCTGACCTTCGCATCGCTGACCGAGCAGGGTGGGACCGCGCCGGGGCAGCCGACGATCGCGCAGCTGCGCGGCAGGTACCGCTTCGATTCGATCGGTGAAGCGACGAAGGTCTACGGCGTGATCGGCGACCCGGTGGCGCACTCGATCTCGCCGGATGTGCACAACGCGGGCTTCGAGTCGGTCGGTCACGACGGCGTGTACCTGCCCATGCGGATCGATGCGGGCTGGGAGCCGTTCAAGGCGACGCTGCTGAGCCTCTTGGCGTACGAGCCGCTCGATTTCCGCGGTGCGAGCGTGACGATCCCGCACAAGGAGAACCTGCTGCGCCTGGCGATCGAGCAGGCAGCGGCCGGCGAGGCGTGGGAGATCTCCCCGGTGGCGTTCGGCGCGGGGGCGGCGAACACGCTGGCGGTTCGTGACGACGGCACGCGGTTTGTCGACAACACCGATGCGCTGGCGCTGAAGTCGCTGCTGCGAGAAGCGCTGCCGGACGGGCTGGCCGGTGTGCCGGTCGTCGTGCTCGGCGCTGGGGGTGTGGCGCGCGGGGCGTGTGCCGCGCTGCTTGAGGAGGGAGCGCGCGTGACGGTGTGCAATCGCACGACCGAGCGGGCCGAGCGCCTGCGTGACGAGCTGCGCGAGAAACTGTCGGATGCGCCGGGTTCGATCGAGGTCGCGTCATGGGACGATCGTCATGATCTGCGCGCGCAGTCGTGGATCAACGGCACGTCGATCGGCATGTCTGGCGGCGGGGCGGATGGTGAGTCGCCGCTGGATTTTGAGCAACTGGAGACCCCGGATGACGCGGTCGTCCTGGACACGGTGTACGCCCCGCGACGCACGGCGCTGCTCGCGCAGGCGGAGGAAAAGGGCCTTCGCACCATCGATGGGGTGAGCGTTTTTGTGCGTCAGGCGATCGCCCAGAGCGTGCTGTGGACCGGCGATTCGGAGTCGTTAAGCGGGCTCCACGCACTCTTTACGAGAGTTTCAGAAGAAGTTCTTGCATCCGAAACCTGATTTCGCCCCAATAAGAAGGTATGAGGGCCACGCTCAAGCAGCCCGTTCTGTTTCCCCAGACCTACGGCTGGTACATCACCGCTGCCGCCGCGGACACGCTGCTGACCGCGATCATCCTGACGCTGGGCGGTATCGAGGTGAACGCGGTCGCCGCGGGCGTGATCAATCACTACGGCCTTCTGGGGATGCTGCTGTTCAAGTTCGCGACGGTGTACACGGTGCTGCTCATCTGCGAGTACATCGGTCGGCACCGGATCGCGACAGCTCAGCGGCTCGGTACGTGGGCGGTGATCATCAGTCTGGTGCCGGTCGCGGTGGGGGTGCACGAACTGGTGCGCTTCGGGCCGGAGCACGGGCTGTTCGATCTGGCCGGTCACCTCGGCAGCGCGGTGTTGAACCCGTTCCGCTGATCGGGTTTTCGCTTACTCGCCGGGGATGTCGAAGCCGCTGGTGCGGATGAGGGTCTTGAACCCTTCGCCGAACACGAAGTTGTGCTTGGGGAACGGCAGGCCGGAGCGGTTGCGATCGATGTGGCTGAACATCAGGTCGATCGTGCCGATCTCGGAGACCGAGCCGCTGGCGTGGTCGATGACCTCGATCGTGCCGAGCGTGGCGGCGCCGGTCTCGTCGAGCCGGTCGATGGTCGCGGTATAGCGGAGCGTCTGCCCGGGTACGGGGTCGAAGTCGATCTGGGCCTTGGAGACCTTGGCGAGGATGACCTTCTCGCGGAAGGCGTTGGCGTGCCCGACGAGCACGCCGGCGGTCTGGGCCATGCCCTCGATGATCAGGGAAAAGGGCATGACCGGCAGGGCGGGGAGGCCCCGTTCAGCGTCGGCGCTGAAGTGGTCGTGCAGGTGCTCTTCGGCGAGCGAGATGTTCTTGATCGCGACCATCCGCTCGCGCGGGACGAGTTCGACGATGCGGTCGATCCACATCCAGCGCATGGCGAGGGCTCCTCGGAACGTCCGTCGGCTCAGGCGTTGGCGGTCTGGTTCAGTTTGCGCTCGACGAAGTTCACCAGTACATCGACGGTGAAGACCTGACCGACCTTGGCGAGCTGCGGGTCTTTCTCGAACTCCGAGAAGTCGGCGTGGGGCATCTTCGCCTTCATCTCGGCGAGGCCCTTGTCGGTGATCTTGCCGTCCTGGACGAACTCGGGGTTCTGGGCGGCGCCGTCGGGGAAGAGCTCGCCCTGGGCGATCTTGAAGCCGAACTCCTGCTCGAGCTTGAACGAGATGTCGAGGAAGTCGATCGACTCCGCGCCGAGGTCTGAGGTCAGTTTGGCGTCCGGAGTGACCTCGTCGTCGTCGACGCCGAGGGCATCGACCAGAACTTCCTGAACTTTCTCGAAGATTTCGTCACGCGTCATGCTGCAGGTGCTCGCTGAAGGGCAGGGCGATCGGCCCGCGCTCGCGTCGGGCGGGAATCCCCGTGTTGGTATAGATGAAGTCCGGTCGTTCCGGAACGCCCCATTATGCGCGGTTTTGGTGCGTTCGTCACGCCGCCGGGGCGGGTCAGGGCGCTTCGCCGGGGCGGACCGGACGAAGCGTCAACCGGCCGGAAACGCAGTTTGTTCCCTCGCCGGGGGCTTCGCCGGGCTTGTGGACGGTGGCGCTGGCCTTGAAGTCAATCGAGCCGTCCTCACTGCGTTTGAAGAGGCTGACCTCGACACGCATCGTGTCGCCGGGGGCCACGAACATGCCGTACTTCAGGGCTTTGACTTGGCAGAGGGTGTAGCGGCTCGTGGATCTGGCCTCGGCAAGCCGACGGGCGGCCTGGGTGCAGGCCTCAATCATCATCACGCCGGGGAGGACCGGAAAAGTCGGAAAGTGGTCCTGCAGGTATTCCTCGGCGTTGGTAACGGCCTTGAGGGCGACGATCCTTTCTTCGGACTGCTCCAGAACCGTGTCGATGAGGTCGAAGTGCATGGCGAGAAGGGTAGCGATTCGGGGTTTTCCGCGTCGCGGGCCGCCTGAGTCTGCGTACGATCTGGTCCGTGGAACGCGAGCAGGAGAGCCCGACTGACGCGGTGTCGAACGAATCGACGCCGATGTTCTGTCGGCAATGCCACCACGATCTGGGGGGCATTCAGGCGACCTCGGACGGCTACGCCTGCCCGGAGTGCGGGCGTTCGTTCGACCCCGAGAAACCGAAGACCTTCGCGGCCCGACAGCGCAGCGCTATGGAACTGTTCCTGCTGCGACGGGTCGCTCCGGGTGTGCTGCTGGCATTGGCGGTGTTCTGGCTGCTGTGGCACGCGTGGATCCCGCGTCCGGTGGCCTTGTTCGGGCGCCACGGTCCGGCTCCGGCGCAGGTTCGGATGCCGGAGTTGTCGACGCTGTGGGTCTGGGCGGGTTCCCTCTACGGCACGGAAGAGGTTCGCCTGCAGCGTCATGTTGCCGAGGCGGAACTGTGGGACAGTCGCGTGCGACGGGTGCGGGTGTTCGGTCCCGATTCGGATGAGCAGCTGTGGGAGGTCCATTTCGAGCCGCGCGAGGGCGAGCCGGGCGGTGGGATCTGGACGGTTCGGTTGCCGCAGGCGGTGCCTCTGACATTCGACCTGCTGTCGAGTTTCCGGCTCACGCGCGACGGAATCCTCGGGATCGTGGTGGGGGAGCACGACCCCAGCCGAACGATCGAGCCGTTCGAGGTGACCGGGAGCGAGGCGGATGTGCTCTCGGCGTACATCCGGGCGTCGGGTATCTCGGTGCGGCCGATCCGTCAGACCGAGGATCAGGTCGCGTTCTGGATCTTCGACGAGGACCAGGGGCGTCTGGTGCAGGTCGATGAGGCGGAGTTGGACCGGCGCGGGATCGAGCCGCTCGACCGGACGGGCATCGCGATTTTCGGTTTGGGCACCTCACCCTGATCGGCGCGCACAGGTGACGGCGCGCAGCGGCTATCATCGCGATCTATGGCGTCCAGCGAAAAATCCGGCCTGACTTACGCCCAATCGGGTGTTTCCATCGAGGAAGGCGACCGCTTCGCGTCGCTGATCCGCCAGCACATGCGCCGGACGCACGGGCCGCGCGTGCTGTCCAACGACGGCGGGTTCGCGGGGCTGCTGCGCCTGGACTTCAACGAAAAACTCTTCAAGCGGAACTACAAGGACCCGGTGCTGGTGTCCTGCACGGACGGTGTGGGGACGAAGATCCGCATCGCGCTGGACATGCAGAAGTTCGACACGATCGGGATCGATCTGGTCGCGATGAACGTGAATGACCTCGTGGTCGAGGGGGCGGAGCCGCTGCTCTTCCTCGACTACATCGCGGCGAACAAGGTTGTGCCGGAGCAATTGGAGCAGGTGATCAAGGGCATCGCCGAGGCTTGCCGGATCTGCGACGCGGCGCCTGCTCGGCGGCGAGACCGCCGAGATGGGCGACATGTACCGCGAGGGTGATATCGACCTCGCTGGGTTCGCGGTGGGTGTGCTCGAACTGGACCGCGCGATCGATTCGGACCGGGTCGAGCCGGGCGACATCGTGCTGGGTCTGGCGAGCGACGGGGTGCACTCCAACGGGTACTCGCTGGTCCGCGCGGTGGTGCGCGAGGCCGGACTTGATCTGCACAAGGCGTACCCCGATCTCGACGAGAAGCGGACGCTGGGCGAGGTGCTGCTGACGCCGACGCGTCTGTACGCACCTGCGATCGCCGCTCTGCTCAAGAACTACAAAGTGAAGAAGGTCGTCAGCGGGATGGCCCACATCACCGGCGGCGGGCTGGCGGGCAACCTCGACCGCGCGTTGCACGACGGTGTGGACGCGAAGATCAAGGCCGGTTCGTGGACTGTGCCGCCGGTGTTCGGCTTCCTGCAGAAGCACGGCGGGATCGACGACGCCGAGATGGACCGCGTGTTCAACATGGGCATCGGGTACTGCCTGATCGTGCGTCCGAACTTCGCATCGAGCGTTGCTCGCCAACTCGAAAAGTCCGGCGAAACGGTCTTCGAGATCGGCGAGATCGTCCGGGGTTCAGGGAGCGTCCGCGTCGGCTGAGGTGGCGTTCTGCTTGCGGGCGAGCCGCCGACGCCGAGCGATGCAGGCGGCGCCGATGAAGCCGAGCGGGACGGCGATCATCACTTCCACGCCTCGATCCAGCAGTCCCGCGGCGAGCCCGGTCTCGGCGGTCATGCCGACGGCGAACGCGCTCGCTGACAGCCCGATCGCCCATTCGCGGACGCCGAGGCCGTTCGGTGCGAGCGGCGCGAGCACGGCGAGCTGCACGATGGCGGCCATCGTCAACGCGGCTTCGAAGGTCACGCTCCCGCCGACGATCCAGACCGATGCGGCGAACCGGGAAGCCCACACGGTCAGTTCGAGCGTGCGCAGGGCGAAGACCGCGCCGTATCGCCAGCGGTGAGGACGGCTGTGATCGCGTGCGAAGACGATCGCGAGCGCGGCGCCTACCGGGACGCCGACCAGCCCGAGCGCGATCGCTGCGAGGCCGGACGCGCCAAGCGGCTTCGCGATGCCGAGGAGCATCACCCCCATGACCGCGGCGGCGAGTCCCGAGAGGAGGCCCGCTTCGACGATGACCCTCGCGGAGTCTTTGACGGGGATGCGGTTGACCGCGCGGTGGTACGCGACGCGGCTCATCATGCCGGGCCAGAGCGGGAGGTAGTTCAGCAGCCACGCGGCGAGGACCAGCGCGTTCATCTCCGACGGGGTCACGACGCCGTAGCGTCGTGTGAGCAGGTAGAAGTTCGCGGCGGTGAGGAACGGTGTGATCGCGATGCTCAGGCCGAGCGCGACAAACGCGAGCGGCGGCGCGTGCCGGATGGATCCGGCGACCTCGCGCAGCGCGTCGCCTCGGCTGGCGATGGCGGTGATCGCGGCGGCGAGCAGGAGCAGCCCGGCGACGGTGCCGATGATCCGAACCGTCCGGCGCGTTCCTCGACTCCGCGTCGGTTCGTTCATCGCAGGCCGGGCGTTCCCAGCAGTCCCTCGTCGATGTTGAAGCCCGGGTCGTCGGGCTGCCCGGTCGGGTCCGCTCCGAGTTCGTCCGGTGAGGTGGAGAATCCGCTTTGGTCAAAGATCTGGGCGAGGACCCCTCCGAATTCGGAGAGCGTCGGATCGGCGCTTTCGCGTGCGATACGGACGATGTTGTCGTCGGCACCTCGCGTGAGCGAGATCAACGACGCGGTGAGCAGGAGCTGCCAGGGCGGGGTGTCGAGCGAGGTTGCCTCGGTCAGGCGAGCGAGCACGATCGAGCGGAGCGATCGGCGCAGGTCGTCGTCCGCGTTGAACGCGCCCTGCTCGTTGAGTCGCAGGATCAGAAGGGCGAGGTGGGTCTCGGGCAGAGTGGACGCCCGTTCGATGAGTGCTTCGCGTAACGCCGAGCGGTCCGCGTCCGCATCGGTGCCGGGCCTGCTCATCATCGATGTCGCGTGCAGGAGCGTCCGGGCCAGTTCGGCCCCCTCGCTGGCGCTTAAGCGTTCGGTCAGCACGCCGGCGCCGACGCGCGGCAGCTTGATGCGCAGGATCCGGTCGGTTTCGGTGCTGAGCGACATCGGTCCGGCGGCGAAGCCCTGGCTCTGCTCATCCGATCCGGTCAGGCGCTGGGTCTGGACGAAACCCTGGGCCACGCTCCACTGGATCTCCACCCGCTCTGTCAGGTCGCGATCGATGATTTCGCCGGCGTTCCCGCGACCAGCCCAGACCGGAACGGTGATCGACTCGTTGGGCTCGAGGCGGAGCACGCGATCGATATCGACGACTTCGAGCAGCCGGCGAGTCGCGCTTGCGACCTGCTGCATGACGCGTGGCTCGATCCGTTCGGCCACATCCTGGGGCAGCGGCTGGTCGAGGGGGAGCCCGAGGTCCCGCTTGGCCTGCCGGAGGACCGCTTCGCGGATGACGTGGATGTACTGCTGCCCTTCGATCTCGATCCGCGGTGTGAACAGGAACCGGCTATTGATCGGGCTGTTGGGTCCGACGGCGAGCGGGCGCCCGGCGGTGTTCGAGAGTCGGAGCACGAGGTTCAACTCGTCGAGCGGCCCGAGTTGGTTGGATTCCGGGCGGACGGTCAGGCCCATGAACTCGCGCGGCGAACGCGTCATCCGTTCCAGCCACGGAGCGAAGCTGAGCGCGTAGGTGTTCAGTTCCTCGATCTCCGGCGGTGTCTGCGTCGGACGCCCGGTGATCGTGGCGATCCGGTCATCGGCCACGCAGGCGAGCGCGGTCTGCGGGAAGCGCAGGCGCAGATCGTTGAGCAGTTCGACCGCCTTGGCGGAGTTCCCGGTCTTGAACTCGACGGTCGCGAGGGCGTACAGGGCGCTCGCGTCGGTCTGGGCGATCGGCGTGAGCAGTTCGCGAGCCTGTTCGAACTCTGCGCGGTTGGAGGCGATCCATCCGCGGTAGCGGTCGATGGCGCTCTGCTCGATCGCTTCATCGCCGAGTGCTTCGAGGAGGCTGTTGAGTCGATCTTCCGCGAGATCGGTGGAGGTTTCCGTCGCGAGCAGCAGCCAGATCGATTCGAGCGTCAGGTTCACATCGAACAACTGCTTGGTCTGTTCGTCGAGCTGCTCGCTCGCGCGGACCTGAGCCCGGGTATCGCTCGCGGACAGGAGAAATCGAGTCACCGCTTCGTGGATCGGGTTGATGTCGCGGCGCTGGCGGGCACGCTGCTCGGCGACCGCCGTGATGGTGGACTCTTCCGCGTTCGGGTACTCCTCGCGTGCCAATGCGCGGAGTTCGGGCGTGACCGGCGGCGGGGCGATGTACCCGTTCAATCCGTAGGGATCGGGGTTGTTGATGAACTCATCGCGCCGCACGGGACGCTGCGTGAACGCGAGGATCGCGCGTTCGGCCTCGGGCTGCGCCAGAAGGACGAGCGCCCGCATGCGCTCGAGTTGGTAGGGAAGCCAGGGGAAGCTCGTCTGGTCCAGGATCTCCTGCATCTGGGCCTGGGTGAGACCCTGCTTGCGCATCTGTTGCACTTCGCTGACGAAGCGAGACTCGATGTGGCCTTGTGCGTCGGCGATGAACGAAAGCACGGCGCGCGGGCCGCGGGTCTGCCAGGTGTTGATGAGGTAGTCGTTGACGCGGTTCTCGTTGAAGAGCGAGGGCTCGGTCAGGTGGGCGCGGTTCATGAAGTCCTCGCCGCTTGCGCCGAGGAGATCGCGCATCCGATCGAGGAATCGCTGGGCGCCTCGGTAGGCGCCGCTCGACATGAGATCGATCGCCGCGTTCTCGTACGCGCCGGTGTCGAGCGGGTCGGCGTGGAGCACGTTCGCGATCAGTTCGAACCGCTCGATTCGAGAGTCGACGTAGGGCATCATCACGCTCGCGAAGAGGGCCGCGGCGTTCTTGTTCGTCGAATCGAGCAGCGTGGCCTGCGTGAGCAGTTCGAAGAACGCCTCGTCGTCGCCGTCTTCGCGTGCGAGCAGAGCGGCGTCGAGCGCGAGGCGCGACCGGACGGTGGCGCGCAGGCCCTGGCCGGCGGGACCGAGCAGTCGGGCGTACGCCTGGCGTCGTTCCTCGACGGTGTTGAGCCGACCGATCTGTGTGTCGATCAGGCGGAGCTGCGCGATCGTGTCGCGTGGGTCGAGGCGGACGAGGCGGCGGGTGGCGTCGATGAGGCGCCCCGCGTCGTCCGCGGCGGTCCACGCTTCGATCTCGTTGCGCAGCAGTTCGACATCCTCGGGGTGCGCTCGCCCGGCAACGCTGAGCCCGAGGGCGGTGAGGCGGTAATCGGTGATGTTCGGTTCGGCGAGGTTGCGCGTGCGGCGCATGAGCGTTCGGGCGAGCAGGTTGCTCGCGGCTCGGCTGACCAGCGCCTCATCGGCTTGGCGCTGCTCCGCGCTGCGGGGCGCTTCGGTCGGGCGTCGCGCGTCCTGTGCCAGCCCGATGGAGGTCCCGGCGAGAAGGAGCACGCAGGCGATGCCGGTCGCGATCGCCGGAGCGCGACGGGCCGTTCGGGGGCGGTGGTGGAAGATGGTCATGGCGGGGCGTCCTGCGTTTCCGGCGTGGCGGGTTCCTTGCGCTGGGGCGCGACCCGTTCAGAATAGATCACGCGGCGGACATCAGCAGGAACAGCCCGGACAGTCCCAGGCCGAGGACGAAGATCCCGGCGGTCGCCTGCTCCATGAGATCCGACAGGACGCGCCGACGCCTCGGGAAGACGCGGTCGGCGACGATGTACATGAAGAGGAACTCTCCGGCGGCGATCGAGGCGATGCCGAACCAGAGGGCGGACTCGCGCGGGATCTCGGGCCAGGGCGAGACGGCGAGCTTGACGCCCATCAGAATGAGGGTGATCGCCCAGAGCGTGCCCATGGCCATGAGACCTATGCGGATGCAGAGTTCACGGAAACGCACGAGTGGCTCCGGGGGGCGCGAGGGGATCTGTCCACAGTTCGTCCACGATCGACTCGCAGCATATCGGACCACGCGTGGCGGTGCCTGGCAGAAATGCCGGCCCCGGCAGATTGTCTTGTATTCGATGGGGAAATCGTGCGTTGTTTGACGGTTTTGGCCCGTCGCTGATAGGTTTGCGCGTCCGGTATCAGCCGATTCGGCTGTCCGCCGAAACCGCTTTGTCCGGTCGTGCGTAGTCTGCGCTCAGGTCGCCCGTTCGGGCGGCACCCTCTGGTCACGCGTCGCGATTCCCGTCGTGACGCCCATCTCTCTGGAACCGATCCGTGGCGAAACCCGCAACTCTGAGTCGTTTCGTTTCTCTCGCCTTGCGTGTGCCCGCCGCGACGACGTCTGCCGGGGCGGCCCTGGTGGTCTCTGCGATGCTGCTGGGCTCTGCGCCCGCGGCTTCGGCGCAGAACCTGCCACCGGTGACGACCGAGCGCCTGAGCGCTTCCCAGCAGACCCAGGTTCGCGAGTACGTCCAGGCGCGGCTCGACACGCTGCGTGGCGGCGATATCTCGAGCGCCGCGGCTTCGCAGGCGCGACGCGAACTCATCGAGCCGATGCGCAACCGCGACGCTTCGGTCGCGATGCGACAGGCGTTCGCTCAGGCCGCGTCGGAGCCGCTCGAAGCGATGGTGCGGGGGACTGATGATCAGGTCGCGGTTGTCGCGCTGCTGATCGCCGGGAACATCGCGGATCGTGCGAGCGTCCCGATTCTCGAGACCGGCCTCCGTGACACTCGCGAGCCGGTGCAGATCGGTGCCGCGGCGGGCGCGAAGGCGATGCTCCGAGCCATGAGCGGTCGCCTCGGCGGGGCTCAGGCCGACCGCCAGGAGCGCGTGCAGCGGATCCTGGCCGACCAGTTGGCCCTGACCAAGAGCGGGCACGTGGCGCAGAGTCTGATCGGCGCGCTGACCGCGCTCCCTGAGGATCCGGCGTTCATGTCGGTGTCGGGCAGTCTGATCGCGGACGCGATGGCCGGTCAGGCCGGGCTTCGTCGCCGAGGCGTTGCGTCCGCGGATGCGGAAGAGGCCATCGCCGACGGCTGGGCCGGTGCGATGGAGCGTGCGATCGCGGCGCAGCTCGCGTACCAGCGTGCCTCGGCGATCGCGGGTACGGATGTGCCTCGTGAGACGCAGAAGCAGGGCGCGCTCCTCGCGGGCATCGCCCTGTCGCTCGTGCGCGACGCCGTGGACGAGCGGCTCGCCGGCGGCGAATCGCCCGAGCAGACCGCGCCGTTCATGAACGAGCAGGCTCGGCTGATCCGTGCGGGCGAGACGCTGCTCATCCTCGTCGAATCGAACCTCACCGCACGGACCGACCGGCAGCAGCGGATGTCCGGCCTGATCAGTCGCGCCGATGCCGAGGGCCTGGTCGAGGAGATCAACCGCTGGGTGGGCCCGAGCGGCGTCCTGACGGGTGCGCCGTTCTCGTTCCCGGCGTCCACCTTCGGGAACTGACCCGCGGGAAGTGTCGGGGCGGCCGCCGCCGAAGCGCTCGCGGGCGGTAAGGTGGTGGTATGCAGAAGATCCTCGCCATTTTCTTCATCCTCTTCGCGATCCTCGCGGCGACGGTGATGTCGGACCGTCCCCTCCCCGAGGCGGAACTGACGATCATCAACCGGACGGAGTTCAACACCGTCGATCCGCAGCAGATGAGTTACAACCACGACCTGCGCCTGGCGTACGCGATCTACGAGGGGCTGGTCCGCTGGGACAACGAGAGCGAGGACTTCGACATCATCCCTGCCGCGGCCTCCTCGTGGGCCGTTTCGGATGACTATCTGACGTACACCTTCGAGATCGAACCGACGGCGAAGTGGTCCAACGGCGACCCGGTGCGGGCGTCGGACTTTGTGTACTCGTGGCGCCGGGCGATCCTGCCGGACACGGCCGCGGATTACT
>CAXIWF010000311.1:0-18339 GCA_964036045.1 Eutreptiella sp. 'Long Island Sound 2002' | reverse complement strand
ATGGCAAAGAAAGCCTGCAAGGAAATCCAGATGTTTCGAAAGGGTCATTCTATGCGAATCCTCAGTACGATAATCCAGTTGATGACGAGGATGTAATCAAAAAGTACCCATGCTTTGTGCATCCCAATATATGGCCGAAAGAAGATCTTCCGGAACTCGAACCTGCATTCAAAGAGCTCGGCCAAATTATCGTCAACACCGGCAAGCTTGTCGCGAGGCAATGTGATAGATACGTGCATTCTCAGTGTCCTTCTTATGTGGAAAATGCGCTGGAGAACGTGATCGAAACATCACTGTGCTGCAAGGCACGCCTGTTGCACTACTTCCCCACCAATGAAACAGAGGCAGATGTGAATACGACGGGTACCATTGAGAGTGACACGGAGTTTTCATCGTGGTGCGGCTGGCACAACGACCACGGCTCTCTAACTGGTCTGACCTCTGCCATGTTCATCGATGCCGAAGGAAATGAGGTTGAGAACACTGACCCAACTTCTGGTGAGTCCCGATTCCATGCCCTGTTTATTTGTCCTTCGTTGCAGTTTCATTGTCAATCTATGAACAATTTCGCTATCTAGACTTTTAATACTGAAGCAATTATCCACATATGGTTACGAATTAGTCACGTACCTATTGCTCTGTAAAGTTTACCTACTTGGGGGTGGTGTGGGGCGGGGCGGGTGCTTCTGGGGTTTATGTATGGTGCTTCTTCAGGCCTGTATATCCGCAGTCGCAACAGCGATCTGATCCGCGTACGCATCCCAGTGCACAACGTGGCATTTCAGATCGGGGAGACTGCACAAGTACAATCGGGTGGGCTCCTGCAGGTATGTCATTTTCGCACGCATGGGCATAGCACCGCCAGCACCTTTCTGATGCAAGCCATAAACCCAACCTCCATACCGTACATGGCATGCTGTGCGAAGTCAATCGTCCACGTCATTGAAACTGTTACGTCTTGTAATGCAGGGGACATCTAGGCAAGACTTGCACTTTCCGCAAGTATCTTATTATTTTGGATGGAAATATTTCTGCTTGCCTTTGGCAGGATTGATGTGGATTATCTTATACTATCATAATTTATCGTTGCTTTTTTGTTTATTCGTGGCTTCGTGGCTTCGTGGCTTCACATCAAATCCCTTGGTTTGGCTCATCAGGCAACTCCACATGCTGTGCGGGGCAGTCGGGCGCCGGGTGTGAGCCGAGAGACGTTCGCCGTGTTTATGGAGCCCATGTGGATGGAGCCAATGGTAAGTGCACTGCTACTGTGCTTCGTGATATTGGATGGTGTTTTTTACGATGCTATAATACTTCCTTCGTTTCCTTCCTTCCTTTCCTTCCTTTCCTTCCTTTCCTTCCTTCCTTTCCTTCCTTCCTTCCTCCCTCCCTTCCTTCCTTCCTTCCTTCCTTCCTTTGCGCTGTCAGGTGTGCCCTCCAGGAGTGGACCCCAGCAGCGCGCAGTCCCAGTCAGCTGCCGCGAACCTGCCTCCTGGAGTGCCTCCACTTGCATCCCGCTGGCACGTGCCTTCCACGCCGGACCAGCCCCCACAGACATTCGGGGACTTCTCAGATGAGACGCAGAAAGCCTACTATTGAGCGCCGGATCAGCCCCGACAGATGCAGTATGTGCATTTTATACTCCATTAAGGACTTATATATATGAAAAGCGTTTAAATGAAAGGCATCTAATGGCTCATGGACTGCATAATTTGTCGTCGACCATTCATTTGTCTGCGTGGATGAAGTGTGCTTTAACCTTCGATTTAAATGCCATCGCTATTATTCTTCGTCGAGTTATGATTGAAATTAACCCATGTCTTTAAATTGCTTTACTTGAAGTATGCCAACTTTTGTAGTTTCTGTTTTTTGGTAAATTTACCTTTACTCTACCTGTCATTTATTCGGGTGTTATGGTATCGAAGATTCTGGGATTGTATTCCTTAGTCCCTTGTGCATTTTGGGGTAAAGTTGAATCCTCGGTTGATCAGATTTCAGTTATAGAAGTTCAAAGTGTTGCACATCAAACAAGGTAAAGTTTAAAGTCTGAAAGTGTAGCCACGTAATTGTTGAATGCATCAGTTCTTGATTATTGAGCCTTTGTCCTTTGCTTATCTCATTCATATTGCACACACTAGTTATTTCCCAGCAGGTATATAGAAAATAAAGTTACTTCACAATTAAAATTCTTCTTCAAGGTTTCAAGCTATGTCGTCAACTGCATATGTCGCGGTGGCAGTCACGATTTTTGCCGTGGTGTCTTTCAATTTCCTTTTTCCCTGCAACTGCTTGCTCCCGCTGGGTAAGATAGTTTTTTCCCTGTTAGATCATCGTTATTGTTCAATCTTTAGAATGCTGTTCTCAGGGAGTAATTCACTTTCCGATTGCGTTAACGCCTTATGCTTGAAACCCTGTTGTGCTACACTTTCTGAACAGATCGTCGAACGACTGGTGTTGTCGGCTCGTTGGCATGTTACCTGACTCGCCGTTACGCGTTTTCTTCGGAGAATATGGACGTGTTGAGTGCCATCGACTTCGACGTGATTATCCTGCTGTCTTCGATCATGATCATCAACCACATCGTGGTGCACTTGAAAGAGACACGCAACGCGATCGCCTTTCTGCAGGAGCAGGTGCAGGCGAGCCCCGTTAGAGGCTTTTGGGTGATATCCCTGGCAGCCTTTGTGGTCAGTCCTTTTCTGACGAACGATGGTGTGTGCTTGCTATTTGTCGAGCCAATCTTGAATGCCTTCGAGCATTTACATCCTGGAAATGGTGAGAACATGGAGGCTGGTGTTGATAGTGGTGCTCTCGTAGTTGCTGGAGGACATTCCGCAGTTGAACAGCAGTCAGAGCGAGCAGAAGAAGATACTACATGTAGTACAGGAAAGGAAGGGGGAGTGGCGAGAGTGGCAACAGCGCAGTCAGCCGAAGGCGCGACCGGAGAACAGCCCCTGCGGCGCGAGGACGCCCTATTCTTCCTGCTCGCGCTGGCCTGCTCCAGCAACCTAGGCTCGGCGCTGACCTACACGGGCAACCCGCAAAACATGATCGTGGCCTCCGATTCCAACGGCGTGCTGCCGCCGTACAAGTTCCTGATATACATGCTACCGCCCACACTATTCGGCTGGCTCATAAGTAAGTTATGTTTTGCGATGGGGTGCTCTCTCGGTCCGGTTTGCTGGTCTTGTCGATACTGTTGAGGCTCTATGAATTGCTTCGAAGTTTTTCTAAAGATATCAATTATTTTTGTGACATGTATCTTTAATGTGCCTGCCACATGCCTCTCATCTTGATTATGTGTCTGGCTTACGCTCATTGTGTGCTGCTGCTTCTGCCGATGGTGCCGCCGCTGCTGTGTTGGGCAGCGATGAAGTGGATCCAGAGGTGCTGGATGCGTTCCCGGCTTCAGCAGGACCGAGCACAGGAAGCCAGAGCTGCACAGAGCGGCTCCCTGGCTGCCATCGAGGACGTCGAGGGCAGCGGCGGTGAGCGCAGCGGCAAGGGTGCTGGACTAGAGGCGGGGCCAGGGGGTGATCGGGCACTTGCTGAGAAAACTGCTGCCGCTGCTGCTGGCGAGAAGAAGAAGAAGAAGAAGGCTGGAGATGCGGGCGAGGCGGATGACGGAACTGCTACAACATGTTTCCGAGCACAATCGAGCAGCACCAAGACGACCGAGGCTAAAGCCGCCCCTGCTCCACTGTCACTGTTTCCCTTTTTTGCCGGTTCCGAGAAGTTCTCCGATAATGGTCCGCTGAGTCCGCTGAGTCCGCGTCGGCAGCGCGCCCGGGAGCGAGAGCGGCTCTACAAGCGGGCGGTGCGCACCGTGGCGTCCCCTGCTCCCTACGTGCTGCTGGCCATCGTGGCGCTGATGGTGGTGATGATCTTTGTGAACATCATGCCCATCTCGGGTCTGGTCTGCGTGTTCGCTGTGCTGATGGTGGTCACGGTCGTGCTCGGGAACTTCTGGCAGAATCAAGCTATCTGGGTTGAGATGGAAGACGGGGAGAGACAGGGGCAGGGGCAGGGCACTGCTGGAAGCCTGCATGAGCAGCATTCGCAGCACTATTACCACGTGCCTCATTATCACGATAAAGATGACCAGCAGCGGCTTCAGCACGCAAGAGCCCCTTCCGTTGCCTCACTGGCCTCGTCGATATCCTCTTCGGTGGCGGCAGTGCGGGGAAGCACACGCATCCCGCGGAGCAACCACCAGCGATCGGACAGCGCCCACAGCGCCCGCAGCAGCAAGGGCAACAGGAGCCAGAGCCACCGCCGCCAGGACTCGCGCGCCAGCAACCACAGCGCATCGATGTCGCACGCCTCTGGGCTCGTGCTCTCCATCGCCATGGCACCCATGACCACACCGGTCCCCGCAGCAGACTACACCGCAGCGGAGGGCAGCAGCTCCCAGCAGGCAACCAGCTCCTCCAAGTACGCTGTCGTGCCCACGGAGAGTGGCTCTAGCCCTACGCGCGGCACCCAGCGAGATGCGCAGAGAGACCTTGAGCACGGGAGCCGCGACGGGGCAGATCAAGACGCAGGTGCTGCTCATGGTGCTGCTCATGGTTCTGCTGGTTCAGCAGGTAAGCAGATGGTGGTTCATGGCGCGGGCAGCGGATATAGTGCAAGTGCTGTTGCGGGTGCAGGTGTGGATGACGATCAGCAGCTGGGTCCTCGCACTTACGAGGACCGACTGGACGACCTGAACAAGTTCTTCGAGGATTTGTTCGGCTCTATCGACTACTCACTGCTCATCATCTTCCTGGGACTCTTCATCGTAGTCGAGAACGTGGCCTCCACTGGCTTGCCCAAACAGCTATGGTAAGATACGTAACACACCTCCTCATGCAGTTGTTTCATTCAGATTCCGTACTGTGGAATCTGCAGTAGTATGGAGTGTCATGGTATTATTCTCGCGCTTTATTTATAAATTCGACCTTTTCTTTAATTTTTGTCGCTCACAATTTTCTTCGGCTACACACGTCATCGTGGGGCACATTCATGGCCAACAACACTGAACTGGACTGGAAAATAACAGGAACAGTATCGTGGGTAAAGTCCCCTTCAAAAGCGGCCTGTCCATTCTTGGCATCTCGCTCTTCGTGCTGCTGGCCTCGCAATTCCTGGGCAACGTAGCGGTGGTGCAGCTGGCCAAGCCCAATGTGCAGCCCCTGGATGATGCGTCTAAGCGCCTGGCGTGGTCCATCATTTCCTTCGTGGCCACCGTTGGAGGCAACCTTACCATCACTGGATCTGCTGGTAATACCCATCTGTATCTGTCGTAGCATTATTAGTTGTTGTCTCAACACACTTCTTATCTCATTTAAATGTGCCATGTGCATCGCCATTTGTGCACAATGTATGATATGCACACTATACTTGTGGGATGGTGAACTGTATGATATGCGCGTGCATCTCAGCGAACATCATCGTGGCGGAGAAGGCTGCTCGTCTGGATGCGACCATGACGATTGACTTCTTCCGACACTACAACGTGTGCTTCTGGGTGACGCTGCTGAGCTGCACTGTGGGTGCACTCTTCATTACAGCCATCGTGAAGGCAGACAATGCCGCTGGTAGCCAGTGGTAGAAGCTGCCAGTGGTTATAGTAGCCAGCAGAGCTGCGGTGCGCTGTTTAGTCTATGGACACCGTTTGGCCAACTAGTCCACTCTCCATTTGGACAGTTTAAGTAGAGTAGAATAAGTGCAGTCTTCATCGATTGAGATGACGTGACGTAAGTCCGAGATTACGCAAACTATTCCCGTTTCGATCGCTTAGCCTCAAATTGCATTACCAGCAGAGCGCATCATGCATGATGTTACAGTAAAATAATTGTAATAAATTCCCACATGTTGGTTTTAAGGAACTAGTGTGTGTAAAAGGCTGAAAGCTTATTTTAAATTGTAGTTTTAATGGGCTGCTTTCTATTGGCGGGATGTTAGCCTAAGGGCTGAGCATTAGAACACTGAAATGATGAGGATTTGTGAATACAGTTTTACATTTGAAAGCTTCGATACTTAAGGAATAAAATACGTCACGGAAGGCCATTTGTGTATATCTCCTCCGGTAAGAGAGTTGATAAAATTGCTCATGGAGTATGATGCTTTCGTTTGGACGCATACCATCCTACAGTGGGTATCATCCTCCAGTGGGAGCGGTTTAGGTCCGCACTCTTCAAAAACTGCATCTTAGTTTCCCCTCGTTATGAAGCTAGCAACCAATAAACAGCAACCCCCGGCGCAACAGTAGCAGTGCTCACTTGTGCCCAGATCATAAATAGGCGCGCATAATGCTGTATAAATAATATGACAAACCTGTGTGCCTGCGCATGGGAATGAATGTGATAGCTCGAGTCTCAGCTACAATAATACCCGCAATCATGTGAATGTCTCCCTTCTCCTCTTCGGCGACATTACAAAATAACTTTACATTTTAACTACACGAGGCAGCAAATATGTCTGATCCCGGCTAGAGATATAACACTGCCAGTCTGAATATGTCGGCATTAGTTTCATGCAGCCGGTAGTAGAGATTGGCATGGACTGGTGCAAGCTGCTGCTGTGGGGGCTGCCAGGGAGATCTTGCCCCTCCAGCAGCAGCACCGGGGGGTGTAGTAGCCGTCGAACTGCCCTTCCTGCTTCCATTTGGATTACTACACGCACTGTATACCCTGCCGGCACGGCGCTGGCCAACGCGGAGGCCACTGCCAGTGCCGCTGCCGGTGTGCAGGCTGCGGGAGGAGGAGGTGAGTGCCAGCATGGGCAGGGTGGCGGTGAGCTCCCGGGCGCGCGCGCTGTCCAATGCCTCGGACCCATAGATGTTGTACGTTTCCTCTCCATCGGGACCATCAGGCCCGTCAAAGCGGCTCGTGTCCAGTGCGTCCAGCGCGTCCAGTGCGTCCAGTGCATCTCGGCTGGAGGCTAAGGGCAATCCAAAGGGAACCGGAGATACAGAGCCTGACCCTAGGGTCCCTGCTCCGGACCATTTACCACTGTCGCCTAGTTGCTGCCGCTGCTGCTGGTACAGCTGTTCCTGTTGCAGTTTAAGGTCGGATAAGTCCAGTTGTAGGGAGGGTCTCGTGCTGGGGCTACTCCTAGCCAGCGCTCCGATGCTGACATCTAGCAAGCCACCACCACTTGCTCTGTTAGCTCGGGCGCTGTTGGTGCCACTACCACGAGGCGATCTAGTCGTCCCTCCATCCTGCACCCCTGCTGCCTGCGCCCCTGTTGACATTCCAGTTTGCTGGGTGCCCGAGAGGCGCAGAGGTTTGGGAGACATAGAAGGTGGAGCGAGCCCAAGGACCTCTGAGTTCTTCCGACTGCTACTCCTACTGCTGCTGTCACTGTTGGTGTTGGCGTGGGCGTTCGGAGGGCTCGAGGCGGCGCCAGTCAGCTGCGATAGGGACAGGCGCTGTAGGAAGGAGGGCCTGCGCTCAGCCTCCGCTTGCTGGCCCTGTTGTTGTCGTCCTGGTTTCAGCCCCTGCTGTCGCTGGCCGTGCCGCACGAGCAAGAAGGCAACCCGCCGCGCTTCCCAGTTGAGCTGCCGTAGCCGTGAAGGCTGCAACTCCGGTCGCACCGCCAACAGACACCGCTCGATGCCAGACAGGTTGCGGCTCACAGCCAACTTCATGGGGTTGGGAGTGAACTGCTGCTGCTGGATAGGTGGGGTCTGAGGCTGCTGCTGGATAGGTGGGGTCGCGGTTAGGTCTGAGGCTGCTGCTGGAGTAACAACCACCGCCCTACTTACAGCCTCAGGATAGTTCCTAGCGACAAAAGCCACGATCTGCAGGTTCTGGCACTGGCTCTCCACCAGCAGCTGTAGCAGCAGTCTGCCGCCGGGCCCCGGCTGTGACAGCCCCTGTGGGTAAGCGTTGTGCAGCAGTCGAAGGGCTTCGAAGTTGACTGCAGCGTGGGACCCTGCAGCCGCCGCGAAGCCGCTTACGGCGATGTGAATTGGCAGCCGAGCGTGCGAGTCTTGCACTGCCGCACCTGCAGTCCACGTCACGGCCCGCCAATCACCAAGCCCCGTCAAAGCACCACGCCACCAAAGCACCAAGTCGAGCCACGCCGCGTACCGACACATATATCCCAAAAGAAAGAATCACAGCAAGATATGGTAGAACAGAGTACGATTTACACGATCTGGCAAAAGAAAGAAAATAAAGTTCTGAATATAAAAACATTTTCTGTGGTGAAACAGGAAGTCTCTGCCTGCAGCTTCATGAAAAACGATGATGATCAAGCTGGGAACCGATATAGTTCAACATGCTGGAGGGGACTTAGTAACTCACTAACTCACTCACTCACTCCCTCACCATGCGGGTAAGCAGCCAGCAGATAGCGCAGCACTTCGATGTTGATTACCGGCTTGTTGACGCAGTAGTGCAGCGGTAGGCGACCGTATACATCGGCTGTCTGCACGCTATCGGGGCCAGCGCAGACCTGCAGTAGTACATATAAATTATCACAGATGCAGCAGGGAAACAGGCACGGGGAGGGGAACGTAGGAAACGTTTTATATCAAAGGAGAGGGTTTAAGAGTATAGACAGGGAAACAGACACTGGGAGGGGAACTGGCAGGGGAACGTATATTGTAGGAGAGGGTTTAAGAGTATGTGGAGCGAGGAAAAGAGGAAGATAGGGAGGGAGGGAGGGAGGGAGGGAGGGAGGGAGGGAGGGAGGGAGGGAGGGAGGAAGATAGGGAGGGAGGGAGGGAGGGAGGGAGGGAGGGAGGAAGATAGGGAGGGAGGAAGATAGGGAGGGAGGAAGATAGGGAGGGAGGGAGGGAGGGAGGGAGGGAGGGAGGGAGGGAGAGAGACAAGAGTGCAGTGATATAGTGACTTATGGGTTCAATGGCTCACCAGCAGGCGAATGACTTCGAGGGAGGGCGTGTCAGAGAAGGCGGCGTAGTGCAAGGGCAGACGGCCCACTCCGCGTCGAGCCATGGCCGCGCTCGGGTTCTCTCTCAAGAGCAGCTGCACCACTACGCGCACACAATACAGACAGCAGCATACGCACGCACACACAACCAGCAAACCATCACCACAAATCACCAACGGTTTTCATAACTAAACTGTTGAAAGAATGGAGAGTTCATAAAGCGTAGGTTGTGCAGCTGTAGCCATTTGACTATTTGAGGATGAGATCAGTGCATAGCCAGCCATGTGTTATACACACATAGCCAGCCATGTGTTATTCGCACATAACCCTAACCCTGTCGTTTAGACGCACGCACATGAAATTCACCTTCTTTGCATGGATCCTTTCGGTCTACGGCAATATGCAGGGGTAGGCGGCCCCCGCTGTCCCTGCGGTTGAGCGCGTGTGGAAATGCGCTGATCAGGTGCTCGATTGCGTCCAGCCATGGCTTATCTCGATCCACCGCTTTTCCATTCATATCCAATATGTGCATATTCAATTATGGGTGCGAGGGAATCCACGAGAGCATAGCAAATATGATTTATTGATGAATAGATATAGTGAATTATAAACTCTGGGGGAAACAGTACTGGAAAAAGTCGAATGCGACTCTAAGGCTCGATTACACTTCTAACTATTCGTACGATACGACTTGGTACTTACCGACATGGAGAGGAAGTCTGCCATAGCTGTCCTCCACGCTTGCCGCATCCGGACTAGATTGCAGCAACACGCGCATGGTATCGCCGCAGAGCGTGTAGATGGTGATCATCTCGTGCAGCAGACGGCCCACTGACTCCTTGTTCGCATCCACCACAGACGGAGACTCGGACGCAAGTTCAGAGTAGGCTTCGTCGAAACCCATCTCGTGCTGCTGTGCCGGGTCCACCTTGACCATGTGCTGAAGCGCGTCTAGGCACTGGAATATGTGCGTCACCAGTTGCTTCGTGCTCGTCGTTCGTGCCCTCACATTCCCATCGTCCTTCTCATCATCTTCGTCGATTACTTCTTCTGAATAGTTTGGTGGGCACTCTACACCAATCTTATTCAGTAACTGTTTGACGTGGATGGGAAGTTGGTGAGGTTTCACAAACTTCTTCCGTGATGACTTCGCTCGCTGCTGTGGCGATGCTAAATTAGGCTTCGAATATGACTGTCGTCGCAAATGCCCTAAAACTTCGTTGCTAAGAGTCAACTGCTCAATTTGACTACGCTCGATCACCCCAAGCGATCGAGGTACTTCAGACTCAATCATTTCATGAGGTATCTGCGCCAAGCTTGCAGACCCGCCCATCGTAAATGTTCAACTGGCCGGTAGATAAAGTTAATATGCTTCGAAGTATTCAAAAACAAAAAACAAAAACAAAAAAGATCTTTAATTACGGAGTCCAAATCAACATTGGATCACAACCCGTAGATTACCATATATTGTAACTGCTCCAGGTAATGTGAAGGTTAGATAACTGATCAGCTATATAACCTTCACATTAAATTAAGGGTTAATTATGAAGGCAGTGCGGCTTGGAGCTGTTTCGTTATGGTTGTTGTTGCTCATAGCATGAACATAATCCCATTTGCAAACCCTACTCTTGGGAAATTGCAGGAAAAGACCTTTTGGTGTTTTTCGTTCCTAGCTCGAGTTACGACCTCAAATTTACACAATATTTACCTGTAGATTACTCGTATGGTTCTGTTGCAATACTATTTTATCCTGCTGCAATTCAAACGTAAGTTAGCTGTTACATTATCTGCTGATTGCAATATATCAAACCAATTGGTGGACAAAGTTCTGACGTTTCCTATACCCGGGTATATAGCATTGTTTTCAAAGTTAATTGTAATTATCCCTCGCTAGACGAATTTTATTTCAAAGCAAGAAAACAGATATGCATGGTGCCCAACCTGTCCAAGCACACGCAGTTGTCGATCAAGCCGTAAAAATCCAAGTACCCCCAGGGCTTAGACCCGGAGATTCTTTCATTGTCACCCCACCTAATGGGAGAACGTTCACTGTTGTAGTCCCTGAAGGGGCCGAGCCGGGATCTTTTATCTCCGTTGTAATTCCTGATGAGACGGCACCAGCTACTTCTACTACAGGTTACTCTAGAAATCATGTAAGCAAAGCTGCCGTCGGAGCTGCGGTGGTTGGTGGAGTAGTTGGGGGGCTAGTGTTTGGCACAGTCGGGGCGGTTGTGCTAGCTGGAGGTGCTGTGTATTGTGCTACAAAGAATGACAATAAAATCGGGGATACGGTTAGGAGTGTGGGTGGAGGAGCATACAGTGGCATGGCTTCGGCAAAAAACTGGGCAGAAGGCAAGCTAAAGGGATCGGAAACTTTTGCCAAGATCACTGGTAAATTACCCTCGGCAGAATCAAGTCAAGACATTTAAAACGATTTACTTCCAAGTAGTATTTTTACCTCTACTTTACTATATAGCTATGTCTTAATTTAATTTTAACCAAACCCATCGCCGTGTCTTGCTTGTAGAATGAAGCATGGATGGCTAAAAGGATCATCTGTGCGGTGAGTCGACAGACTTGACAGAGTGTGGTCATACATAAGTTTCGCACTGAAAACAATACAATAAGGGCGACCATTTGCTTTGATTGCTTGTTCACAACAACACGGTGGCCAACTTTTTGATAGAATTCCGAGGCACAACTGTAGCGATCATAACAGACACAGATGCATGACTTCGCTCTCCTTTTAACGGTCAATGTTTCTAATAATCAGATCAACAAATAAGTATTATTCAAACAAAACCTATCTTCGACTTGGCTGCACCGCTATACTTATCGGCTTGCTCTCAACGTATGTGGGGTCTGGCTGTTCACATGGAAGCTAATAAGATAGCTTGCTCTCAACGTATGCGGGGTCTGGCTGTTCACATGGAAGCTAATAAGATAGCTTGCTCTATTGCTCTCAACGTATGCGGGGTCTGGCTGTTCACATGAAAGCTAATAAGATAGTTTCTGGGTTTTAGGTTTAATAGTCATCTCTCAAAGCTTCGGCTACCATTGCATGTGGTGCAATGGCAATGGTGTTCGAACTTTTGGGAAGTTGATCGAATTACCCTTGAAAAGCCAGGTTGGCCTGGTCAACATCTTCAAGGGTGATTCGAAACACTCTAAGTTTCAAATGTGGTTGTTGTTTAAATCCCAAACCCAGAAAATAACGCGGTTTCTGATTTCTGTGTTCTTGTTTCTGGCTGAGGTTCGCAACATATCAATGTCAGACTTTAGAAGTCAGAAATAATGTCTCAATAACAAACCATTGTTTGTACAGAAAGCGAGGCTGGCTTCTGAGGGAATGCTTGCTGGTGCTGGTGCTGGTGCTGGTGGTGATGAGGATGGAGAGGGTGGTGATGTTGCTGCTCCATCTGAAACGCTGCTACATGCCTGCTCAGAACAACATGAAGCAGGATGTAGCTGCCCAGAAGGGCCACAACGGCTACAAAAATATAGACTGGGAACGCCTCTTCCCCGAAGCTATGCAGAAGAGCCCCTATTGCCATGGGTGCGATAGCCTCTCCGAGGCACGCCCCGATCACCAGTGCCACAGTGCTCCTGCTATCCCTGGGTGGGAGAAGGTCATGTGAGGTTGCACAGGGATAATATGGCACACGTAAACATAAGGGTAAGAGTGGGGGGTAGTGGAGGTAAATCGTGGTCAAGTGTGTGTGTGTGTGGGGGGGGGGGGGGTCCTTACATGGTGATGCCATAGTCATTGACGATGCCCATTGCGAGCGGGTACAGGCAACTGAGGCCAAGACCCATCGAGCAGGACGCGATCACACTGGTCATGAACGGCGACGTTGGCAGCAACAGCAGCACACAGCCAAACAGGCAGGTGCCGAGCTGCAGCTGCATCAGAGTGGAGGTGGAGAAAAACATGGAGGCCGGCACGGAGATTATGCTGCCGATGGTCTGCGAGATGTAAAACAACGTGGTCACCATCGTGGCGGTGCTGCTGATGTCTCGAGAACGGCTGTGCACTCCGCTCATATCGAGGTACGCGCTCATCCACCCGCCAGTGGAATACAGCAGGCCAATCTGCCAGAACACGAAGTGGATCAAGAGAATGCGGCCGAAGGGGGGCAGCAGCTCGATGCCGAAGTGGGCCTGCTGGCGCGCCATGTCAGCCACCGCCTGAAGCGCAAAGGACAGAGTCCGGTTCACAGCAGGGAACTCGTAATCCGGGTTGTCTCTCCTCTGCTCCGGGATAGTGCTGTACTCCGTGCTTTGAGGAACTTCGTCCGTTAGATCCTGCCAGTTCTCAGTTTTCTGCAATTCTGTAGCGTCGATTTCATTCAGGCTGCTTTGCAGCACTGCCAGCTCGCCTGCCATCAACGTCCCATCATCAACAGGTTGATAACACGTAACATTGGTGATAGAAGACCGCCGATCCTTGAGATTGGCTTGCTCATCAGCCTTTGCAAAATCTATTTCTGCTACAGCAGGGGCGATTTAATTCCATACTCATGCGAGTTTACAGGCAATTTTATGAACTCACGGTTTCAAAGCATAGCATCAAAAATGGAGGGGAAAAATTGAAAGGACGATTATTTTCTTAAATTTACTGAGTACTTCGGCATCATTGGCACTTGATTAAAATTTTGGTGAATTCCAGAATTCTGGAATTTATATGTCACAGTGTTGAAATTTCAAAATTATTTCAAGTAAAGTTAAGTACTTCGAAGTACGTACGTACGTACGTACTTAACCAATTAAGTCATTCCGAAAGTCAACGCACAACTCTATGATAAATCACCACGCTCTAGAATTATTATAAATTACAGAAAACACACGGTTGTACCAGTATAAAGCATATTTGGCACCTTTACTTTGCCAATATAATAACTATTGATATGAACTACAAATGGTACTGTAAGTAGCACTGCTGACGAATCAAGAGTTACATCACCGAAAGACTCATCGAAATTCTGCTTGATTTTCGCAGCTCAAATACCATGGTTCGCATATTTCTTGTTGAGTTGCCTTAGTTCCAGTCAACATGCATAATTGATGGAAAGGTCTTCTAATTGTCGGCGGGGGGAATTGGTTCATGGCGAGGATAGAAAGGAGGACGCATCGGATGGATAGATTGATAGGGCCCCTCAAGGCTTGAATGGGTTAGACTTAGTGTTTGCCACACACGCTCCCCGACCCGTACAGAAGATTCTTGTTGACCATCTCGATGTCTATAATCAACGGGCTGGTTTCTGTTGCACCCCCGCGGCGCTGCTGGGCATTCGAGGTTGCTCTGGAGCGAGGGTGCACATTTTGAGCACTGCTGTGGTGCGGAAGCATGCGCTGGACCAGGTCCACAACCATCTGCGGCGGCTCCACTACACCAGCCGGCAGCAGAGAGCGTGAGCGTGAACGGGTGCGCGCATCCGACAGA
The DNA here is from genome assembly GCA_964036045.1 of Eutreptiella sp. 'Long Island Sound 2002'. Taxonomy (NCBI): domain Eukaryota; phylum Euglenozoa; class Euglenophyceae; order Eutreptiales; family Eutreptiaceae; genus Eutreptiella; species Eutreptiella sp. 'Long Island Sound 2002'. Next base: position 4,016 of record CAXIWF010000311.1, on the reverse strand, counting down.
GCCTGTTGTGCAGGGAGCGAGGCTGGCTTCTGAGGGAATGCTTGCTGGTGCTGGTGCTGGTGGTGATGAGGATGGAGAGGGTGGTGATGTTGCTGCTCCATCTGAAACGCTGCTACATGCCTGCTCAGAACAACATGAAGCAGGATGTAGCTGCCCAGAAGGGCCACAACGGCTACAAAAATATAGACTGGGAACGCCTCCGCCCCGAAGCTATGCAGAAGAGCCCCTATTGCCATGGGTGCGATAGCCTCTCCGAAGCACGATCCGATCACCAGCGCCACAGTGCTCCTGCTATCCCTGGGTGGGAGAAGGTCATGTGAGGTTGCACAGGGATAATATGGCACACGTAAACATAAGGGTAAGAGTGGGGGGTAGTGGAGGTAAATCGTGGTCAAGTGTGTGTGTGTGTGTGGGGGGGGGGGGGTCCTTACATGGTGATGCCATAGTCATTGACGATGCCCATTGCGAGCGGGTACAGGCAACTGAGGCCAAGACCCATCGAGCAGGACGCGATCACACTGGTCATGAACGGCGACGTTGGCAGCAACAGCAGCACACAGCCAAACAGGCAGGTGCCGAGCTGCAGCTGCATCAGAGTGGAGGTGGAGAAAAACATGGAGGCCGGCACGGAGATTATGCTGCCGATGGTCTGCGAGATGTAAAACAACGTGGTCACCATCGTGGCGGTGCTGCTGATGTCTCGAGAACGGCTGTGCACTCCGCTCATATCGAGATACGCGCTCATCCACCCGCCAGTGGAATACAGCAGGCCAATCTGCCAGAACACGAAGTGGATCAAGAGAATGCGGCCGAAGGGGGGCAGCAGCTCGATGCCGAAGTGGGCCTGCTGGCGCGCCATATCAGCCACCGCCTGGGGCGCAAAGGACAGAGTCCGGTTCACAGCAGGGAACTCGTAATCCGGGTCGTCTCTCCTCTGCTCCGGGATATTGCTGTACTCCGTGCTTTGTAGAACTTCGTCCGTTAGATCCTGCCAGTTCTCAGTTTTCTGCAACTCTGTAGCGTCGATTTCATTCAGGCTGCTTTGCAGCACTGCCAGCTCGCCTGCCATCAACGTCCCATCATCAACAGGTTGATAACACGTAACACTGGTGATAGAAGACCGCCGATCCTTGAGATTGGCTTGCTCATCAGCCTTTGCAAAATCTATTTCTGCTACAGCATAGGCCTGTTTCTGCTCGCTGTTAAGCACGCACTTCTCTGCGACAAGGCTGAACACACCGACCACTGAAAACACACCGATCGTGTAAAACGCGATCTCAAACCCGTAGCTAGCTACTAACATGGGTGCTACCACCGCCCCCATTCCAGACATCATGTTCTTCATCTGCATCCACGGCTGCATACGCTGGCCCCACATTTCCGCTATAGCCACGGCAGAGAAGGAGTCGATAGTGCCAAATGTGGCACCCTGGAAAAAATAAGGAAGGCATAGAGTATACATCCCAATTCCTTCAACCATTGCCAATAAAGGAACCGCAGCTACAGCGATGCCAGCCAAAATACTCACCAAGAAGCAAACGATATGCTTCGGCAAGTATGGGTTTTCTAATTCAAGAAGCATTGCCGAGAAAAGCGCCCCAACGAGCACCCCTCCCCCACGCGCCGTGAAAAGTATACCCAATGATGTTTCTTCCATGCCTAAACTGTCCGCCAGCTGAGGAAGTGCAACACCCAAGGACGCAATTCCTGAACCAAACACCAAGGCCGCTAAATATACGGTAATCGAGGCCCAGATGCGAGGGGTGTCACCACGCGTAATCAAACAGCCGGACGCTTTAGGGTGATTTAATTCCATATTTGCTGAAGTTTATATGATTGCAAATTTCGCACTTTCTGTTCCTTAGCGAGCAGCGAATATTGTGAGGATCGAGTTGAAACTGCGAATGCTATAAAATTATTGTCGTTTGTTTAGATATCCACAAATTACAACTATTTTAGTTGTTTCAATTCTGGGGGAGAAGAAATATTTCCGTGAATAATAATGATTTCAAATGAAATCGAGATGAAATCGAGGTTCGCCCAAATTGATTGATTGATTGATTTGGTTGGTTACTTGCCGAAGCAGCAGAGACCTCCACCACCCGAACTAGTCGGAGAAGGTTCTGCCATTAATCCTCACAACATGATAAAAACTAAAACTCACGGCCATTAACATCCCAGGCAAATGTTTCAGCACGGGCAGCATCACGAACAGTACGGTTCACTAGACCACTAGGACGATTTTCAATCTGCTGCTCCAGCTCGTCAGCCTTTCGTTTAGCAGCTGTACGTCTTCTAGGATGGGCTCTTCTGGGTGTTGGTATCTCAGCTAGCGGTGTCCTGGTTGGATCAGCTTCGCCGGGGGCTATGACTACGGAGAGATCCCCCAGCACTAAGCGCACGCGCTTGAGTGCCAGCTGGCTGTTCGTCGTGGGGCTGTCTGGTCCTCCTTCGTTGTGCCTCAGCGGGTTGCCTCTTACTCCGTCGCAGCCTGTCCGCCTCTTCAGCTCTTTCGAGTAGCTTCGTGACGATCCTGTCCCTCATCTCGTCCCATTCGCCCGGGCTCTCTACAGCAAAGGTACGTAAAACTTGGAGGTCCCCCAGGTCTGCAGTCTCCGATCATCCAGTCGGAGTGCTTGGTCTAATATGCTCACGATGGTGATCGGTCGTCTGCCTCTTACCTTTGGTGCTTCATCTAGGTGTCTGAAGTATTGCTCCATACACTCACGCGCCGGTAGAAGTCTCTCCTGTCGAAGCGCTTTCCCAAGAAAGTCGAATCTTCTCACCATGATCTCCTTCCGTAGGCTGGTTGCATCTGATGTCTCGTACAGCCTCCAGTTACTGATGCGTTCTGGCCAGCGAATCTTCAGCAAACAGCGGATATGGCGTCTGTGGGCTGCCTCTAGCTTCTGTAAGCCTGCTTCGGTTAGCACAGTCGCCTCAATGTTATAGAGCAGTGCCGTCTTGACGCATACTTTGTAGATATGCATGCGTTTATTGATGGGTGCTGCCGTGAGACTACGTGCCCATAGCTTCAGAAGTGCGTAGAAGCAGATGTTCGCTCGCTCTATCCGATGCGTCACATCAAGGTCGCGGTCAATCTGGGATCCGAGCTTCTTGAATCGGGCTTGATCACGGGTGCCAGGCTTGATGCAAATTTCGCACTTTCTGTTCCTTAGCGAGCAGCGAATATTGTGAGGATCGAGTTGAAATTGCGAATGCTATAAAATTATTGTCGTTTGTTTAGATATCAACAAATTACAACTATTTTAGTTGTTTCAATTCTGGGGGAGAAGAAATATTTCCGTGAATAATAATGATTTCAAATGAAATCGAGATGAAATCGAGGTTCGCCCAAATACTGTATGAAATTTCCTGGAATTCAAAATTTCGCGAAACTGGCAGTAAGTCTTTCCTTGTCTGCCAATTTCGCGAAATTCTGAACTTCCAGGAAATTTATACAGTATTTGGGCGAACCTCGATTTCATCTCGATTTTATCACCTATAAAAGCGAAAAGCCTGGGAACATTATCACCTATAATGTTCCCAGGCTTTTCTGCAAATATTTGCTATTCACGGAAGTGTGGATATAAATAAGTCCAATTGACAAATTTACTTATTTATATCCACACTTCCGTGAATAGCAAATATTAGCAGAAAAGCCTGGGCCACCACTATCATCACTATCATCACTATCATCACCACTACCACCGGCATCACCACTACTATACTATCAAAATTGTAGCACCATCATCGCACCACTATCATAGCACCGCTAGTACAGGTACCAGAGTTTACAACAATTAAAGTGGGTCCACACGATTCTCACTATGATACAGCATGAACTTAAAAAGCTTTGGGCACATGGTATAAGAAGTATTAAGACACTGAACGCTGTTGAAAATCAAAGGACTCCGTCGGATGATAGAAAGTCGTTGCTTCTTAATTCATAAGTCCTTCGTAGTACTATCATAACACTTTACCACTGGCACTAGAATAAGGTTGATACAACCTGA